>JAXLNO010004922.1:0-77859 GCA_038087875.1 Malacoraja senta | reverse complement strand
CACTAGGTTTTGTCGAGGTGAAGGAGGCCACATTGGGAGTACTGGATGCAGTAGATGTGGTTTAGGAGGTGCACATGAACCTGGTGGATCCAGGGGCTGGCAGGGGTGAAAAGGTAAAGAAATGGCAAATTCTAACCTTGCTCTATTTGGGGGCAAGGATAATGAGTGCAGAACACAGGACACAAAGAGGAAACATCGGTGAAGGATCTATGACAGAAGGGGAGAAACCACATCTACTGAAGAAGATGTCTCAGAGTGGAAAGCCCCATCTAGGGAGCAAATGCAGTGGAGACGGAGAAATTGAGAGAAGGGAATAGTGGCTTTTCAGGAGGCAGGTGGGAGGAACCAGTCTGGATAAATCTGAAATAAAACAGACTGTGCTGGAAATATCTATGGAGAGTGCAACACTGTTAATGTTGGCAACAAAACTTCAGTTCAGGTGCTGTCCAATTAGCTGAGCATTTCCAGAAGTCTCCCTTTATCCCAGCTGAAATTAGGCCACCTCGTTCTGAACCATGTCAGTTAAGGGCCTGTCCCACTTGGGCGACCTAAGCAGCGAGTTTAGAAGAGTCTGCACTGGACTCAAACTCACAGCATGGTCGACATGAAGTCCGAGGAGGTCGTATGAGGTGGCTGGAACTCTCCTTCATGGTCGAGGGAGGTTCCCGCCTACTCGCGGCCTCAGCTAGGTCGAGGACATTTTTTTCAGAATATTGAAAAACTTTCCACGAGTAAAATCTGGTCGGCATGGGTCTTTTTCACTCGCAGTGGAGTGGGGTCGCTATTTAATTACAGGCACTCGAGGGTAGCCGTAGGCCATCTCCTTCGCTGACCGGGCATTTTGATTGGCTCATTGGAGTTTCACGATCTAGGAAGACCTACCGGTAAAATGCCCGCTAAACTTTATTAATCTTCTTAAAGGTGTCTTCACTCCTCCCCCCCCCTCCCTTCTGTCTCCCTTCGCTCTCCTTCTCTCTCCTACCCTCCCCCCCCACGCTCTCGAAAGGACTTGCAGTACTCTGTGGCAGCCGTTTACCTTCCTCTTCATTGCGCAGACAGCGCTCCTCCGCTTTCCCTGCCTCCTCCCGAAGGTGGGGGGGGGGGTGTGTGTGTGTGTGTGTGTGTGTGTGGTCAGTAAATGCAGCTCGCGGTTCGGTCGATCCAGCTCGTGGTTTCAATGCGGCTGGTCGATCCAGCTCGAGGCTTTACAGGAGAGTGCCCTCGAGCTTGAAGGTCGAAGGCACTCTTCTGGACTAGCGGATTAGGTCGCCCAAGTGGGACAGACCCTTTATTGTCCACACCCAGGTCTTCGTAAGACTGCTAGCTCAGGAGTGACACAATATAAAGGGCTGGTATGTAACAGAACATACTGGAAAGTGACAAACCAATCTGAAGCCAGCTCTTATGGACCACAGTCAGAGGCTTGTCCCGAGCTCCACTGCCATTTGAACACTTTAATTTCCACAGCATAGATGCCTGCATGGCAATCCCATATGATACACTGGATGAATTGGTAGCTACAGATCACGCGAGCATGTATTGCTATTTTTACATTTCTGAGCGACAAGATCTTGAGTCTGAAGGTTGTAAAGCAAATTGTTATGGAGATATGAACATTTATGTGGACAAACCTCCACCGGGAACTCAGTGAAGATTGCCACTGGCTAGCCCCATTATAAAAATATTTTGCTGACTGCGCAAAACATGCGACACCAATGCTCACATAGAAATTGGAGCAGTACAGCACAGACACAGTTCCTCAGCCCACAATGTATGTACCAAAAATGATGCCAAGGCATCTCCTCTGCATGGCCGTGACCCATATCCTTCCATTCGCTGCATGTCCACATGTCTATCCAAAAACCTCTTAAATGTCACTATCATATATTCCTCCACCACCACTCCTGGCAACAAGTTCTAGGCATCCACCACCCCATGTGCAAAAAAACCCACCCCGCATATATCTTTTAAATTTTGCCTCTCTTATCATAAAGCTATGCCTTCTAGCCTTTAACATTTACCGCCTGTCATCGACCAAATACATTGCCCATAAACCAGTGCTGGCATCACTAAAGCTGCTGCACACTTTGTAATGCTCCTCCAACTCTCACAGGATCCAGCAGACAATGGGATGGAGATGTCTTGTGATGCAGATCACACAAGTTACCAACTTCTCCTGACCTGGGTCAACTGTGACCATACCTACTTTCCCAGACTACAGAAACTGACTCCTAGCAAAAACAAAACAAATCTGTTCCAGGTGGCATTGGTATATTTATATTTTTTAAAATCAGCTAAGTGGCCCAGCGCGAAAGCCCGACTGAAGTTTGAACTCAGGATTAGATGTAATTATATTTCATAACCTACGAACTTATCTCCCTATGACGTATTATAAGTTATTCATTCCACCTCTTTTTCTTTTTTGATATTGTAATTCTTCTTTCTCTCTCTTCTTTCTCTCTATTTTTCTTTTTCTATCTATATATAAAAAAAACCACTAGAAGCAGAATTAACTGACAATTGACAAATTTAATAATGTATGAGTGATTGATGTATATGAAAAGTTTTTTCTTCTGTTATAATATGTTACTCTACATTGTAATATGTTTGCTTCTAATAAAAATTTATATCATAAAAAATCAGCTAAGACAGTCCTCCTTTAGTCCTGTAAAACACCACATTGTTTTGAGCAGCATTTCTCTGTTCCTTCCCAACATCAATATCCTCCCTATTGATGGCTACCCGAGTTCTGATGGGATCGGTCTGATTATCCACAGAGACATAAAAATTTGGAATGGCCAAGAGAAAGCTGTAACCTGATCCGACGCTGACTGGCACAGAACCTTTGCAATGCTTCAAGAGTGGAAGTGCTATCTTCCTGTCTCCACTCAACTTCACATATAAAACAGATGTACTACTTCCTAATAAATGCTATTTCATATATTTTACAGTATCTATAATTATCAAGCAAATGCATCCTTTTATGTCTTACCCAACTCTTCTTTCTTCTACTTTTCTCAACTCCATATCTCTCTGCAGCACCTTCAAGATATTCGCCTGCTCTTCCTCGGATAGATGACTTAGATCAATCATCGTTTCAGCTCAATCAGATTCCTCAGTAAATGGATAATTTCAAAATTTGCTTCAGTTACAGGTTCTATGAAATAGAGATTTTGATTCTTTTACATTTCTCCACTAATATTAAAGTTTGATGCTCTGTAAATGTCTGGTAACAGAATAGTTTCTAATCTTCGTGACGTTGTGTTATTCTACTTCAAGTTCTTCGATATTCAAAAAGAGTTGTGAAAACAAATTTTTCCTTCTCTTATTGCTTTAACCACAAGTTGACGAAGATGCAATCTCTCATTTATCCCCTGCATCTAGATGTTCCTGAAAACGTTCAACAGGCTCTGAAACATAAAGGATAGAAGCATTACTACTCAAACAAGTGATTTAATGAATTAAAAATTATATGACTCATTCAGATTGAAGCAGCTCAATGATGTGTTCACACAAAGAGGTTCAAAAATGCATCAATTAATAAAACTTGAATTAACATTTCTTCCAAACTTAACCAAATAATTTCTGACAGGTTTTGGGAATTCCTTTTTTCGCTTTGTATAATTTAAACAGCCCATTTAATTTTCTCTATACCACAAGCAATTATCTCCACAAAACAACAAGTAAATAACTTGCAGACAAAGGTACTTTACAAGCACCAATCACTCAGTCACTAGTGAAGTCCAAGCAAGAACCATGGTGGAGAGGAGGAGGTGGGTGGAAGGGTGAAAAGGAGTTGAAGGGAGAAGTGGGAAACTTCTGGGACTGGGCTCAAACCCAATACACATGCTTACTCGGTGCAGATGTGTAGGTGAAATCTTGCTCCACTTACGAATCCTGCAGACATTTGTTGAGCTGTGGTAGAGACATTTAAACATTAAAATTAATGTAAATTATTTTTAAAAGTTATTCACCAAGAACATCTACTATAACTCACCTAGTGGTCACCCCCAAGAATACCGGGTGTCAGTTGTGGTGAAGAACCTTAGGGATTGTAACATCCAGTCCTACTAATCAATATTTAATTAAAATGCAAAACAAAAGTGTTTTTTTTAAATGCCTAAGGTCCAGACTCAGAGAACCCATTCAAATGAATGGGGTCTCAAATTTAATGCCAGGATAGATATGGCCTAGGGTCAGAGAGGAAATACCCCAGCTTATGCATGCTAGAGACTCCCAGCATCTGCATAAGCACCTATCACTCGGTATGTTCTAGTCTTACATACATAGCCTGAAAGGGTCAAGCCATTTCATTTTTTCTTTTTCAGGTCAGGAAGATAGAGCTAGAATTTCCTGCCAGAGGCAAGTTCCAATAAAGATTTCGAGCTTAATTTTTTTTGCAAATTTCCCAGAGTACGCTTACTTTTGCGTACAGACCTAATGCTCAATGGTAGGATTATTTACAACAGCATAGCTTACATGTGTATGCAACAAGCCCCTGTCCACAATACAATAAAAACTATTGATGGACAGAGGCAGTTGTAAAATACTTTGAATGCACCTGAATGATGAATATAGGTAACTTTCTAAAGCAGTCTATAGCTGCTGAAAGTCAAAAATAAATAGAAGTATTTAATATTTTAAAATAACTAAAACATTTTAAAAAACATAGAAACACTATGAATCAATTTAGAACAATTAACTAAACAATTAATTCAAAAATTGTAAACCAATAAATGAACCACTCAACTCCATTCATATGAATGAATTTGCATTCCTGCACCATGTCGAACCCGGCACAGGTTTAACAGACAGATTCAATTAGAAGCCTCTCCAATCCAAGTGCTGAGAATGTACACTGTAACACTGTATTTTGCGTAAGAACTTGGTTGAAGTGCAGTCACAAGATCTTCAGTGAAGAGCGTTAAAGGTTCAGACATTAAATGTTTGCAAGGACTTCCAAACCTGGGAGCACTTAAACACTTTCCCTGCAATATTGAGCCCTTAGTTTCTATTCTGACTTATTAATTCCAGAATGCAGGTATCAATGGCCCCCGGGCAAGACCCTGCAGCATGAAGTGCCTCTGAATGGAACTAAAGTGATCCTAAAATAATGACATGCAGGAAGAAAATTCAGTGACTCAGGCAAACAGGAATTTATGCAAAGTTCTGGGATTAAGAAAATTCTAGATTACTTTTCACAGGGTATCAGATAACTCAACTGACAGCTGAAATTCCATTTTATTATTAAAGAAGAATTCAGAGATGTAGAACAAATATTTAGTATCAGTCTTCAGTCAAAGAACCTGTCTGCCTGGACAATTTTCTTGTGACAGAACTCAGAAGTGTGTTTGTTTCAGGCATCCCGTGTCAAGCAATGAGGCCTGCCCAACAAAGTCAACAAAATTTGGCGAGACGAGTCAGTTGAGTTAAGTAGAATTCTTTATTTTAAACGATAATGCGTTTAACTCAACCGCGTTTTAGATCAGCCAAATAACACGATGCTCCTTCTAAATGGGTGGAGCTTGAATGAAGACTATACAAAAACACGTGACCGCGCCAGCCAATAGCGAGGGTTCGTGATGCCCCAAGCCACCACTAGGTACCGCTACAGAACACCCGTAGAACCCGAGGTACGGAACCGAGCGGGAGGCCGGATGAGGCGACCGGACCGAGTGGAAACGAGGGGCGGGACGGGCGATACAAATGGGACTGGCGGAACAGAGCCAGTAAACAGTAACAGTGCAGGGGGGACAGGCACAACAGGTGCAGGGGGGACAGGCACAACAGGTGCAGGGGGGACAGGCACAACAGGTGCCACTGGAACTTCCAACGGACGACCTCTATGCTAGGGTTGAGCCACCACCACCGGGCTATCGACAAAGTAAAGCAAAGTAAAGTATCCTTTATTGTCATTCAAACTTTTGGTTTGAACGAAATTACGTGCCTTGCAGGCATGACAGAGAATAAAATAACAGAACACATAATGAACACAGTTTAACATCCACCACAGTGAGTCTACCAGGCACCTCCTCACTGTGATGGAAGGCAAAAGTCTTAAAGTCCTTGTCTATTCCTTCCTTGTTCTCCCGCTGCATTGAGGCGATCCAGGCTTTCGATGTTGGGCCCCCCGCCGGGTGATGGTAAGCCCCGCGGATGAATCCGAGCTCCGCAAATGGTCCGGTTCAAACTCCGCGGCCCGGGGCGGACGAAGCTGCCACCCTCCAGTCCAGCGGACAAAGTTGTTGTTGCGGGAGCTCCGGAGAATCGGTCACCAACCTGGGACCTGCGAGCTCCCGATGTTGTCGTCCACTGGGCCCGCGCGGCCGAAGCCTCCGAGGGTCCGAAGTCGGGCCGCCGCCGCAGCGCCACCACAGCCCCGAAGTCGGCCAGCTTCGCGATGGTGAATCCTGGCTCTGGCTCCGGACCCTCGAGGTCGGCCCCAGCTCCGCGATTAGGCCTCAGCGCAGACGGAGACGGAGATATGACAAAGAAAAGGTCGCATCCCCACGAAGGAAGAGACTAAAACAAGTTTCCCCCGCCCCCCACACATACACAACTAAAAATAAACTAAAACATACGTCCAACAAGACAAAAGAAAACAAAAGAAAACAACAACAAAAAAGACAGACGGACTGCAGGCGAGCCGCAGCTGCTTGGGCAGCGCCGCCACTTCCACAACCAGGTGGGTGGGCTTGAGGCGAGCGACTGAGACAATCTCCTCCTTGCCCCCAACATCCAACAGGAAAGTCGCGACGCCGGGGCGCAACACCCGGAATTGACCCTCAAAAATATGCTGCAGCGGTGACTGGTGCGAATCCCTGCGGAGAAATACAAACAGACAGTTCTTAAGCTCTGGCGGCACATACACCAGGGCTGTCCCATGCCGCAAGGTTGGAACAGGAGCCAGGCTGCTCACTTTCTCCCAAAGACTCGCCAGAACGGCCGAGGCGGGCTCCGGTTGCCCTTGAGCCGCAGGAAGGAAATTTCTGGGTACCCGCAGTGGGGAGCCGAACACCAGCTCAGCGGACGACATGTCCAGGTCTGCTTTAGGGGACGTGCGGATGCCCAAAAACACCCAAGGCAACTGGTCGACCCAGTCTGGGCGAGTGAGCCGCGCCTTTAGTGCCGATTTCAGATGCCGGTGGAAACGCTCCACTAACCCGTTGGCCTGAGGGTGATACGCGGTGGTGTGGTGCAACTGCGCCCGTACAGCTGCGCCAGAGCTGCCCACAAAGCTGAAGTGAATTGAGCCCCCCGGTCGGTGGAAATGTCCTCAGGACCCCAAAACGAGCAATCCAATGCGCCACGAGAGTTCGAGAACAAGACGCGGCGGAGGTGTCAGTCAACGGTATAGCCTCAAGCCACCTCGTAAAACGATCCACGACGGCGAGTAGATGCATGGCACCACGAGATGGCGGCAGTGGACCCACCAAATCTACATAGATGTGCCCAAAACGGCCAGAGGGAACCACAAAATCTTGCACCGGTGCTCGCACATGTCGCTGGACCTTCGACATCTGGCAGGGAATGCAGGCTCTGGCCCAGGCTACGACCTGCTTACGAAGGCCCTGCCAGACAAATCGATGGCATCGAAAACAATAAGGGACAATAAGGCGAGGTCTCCCGGTGGACACATCACAGAGGACCGACACTCCTGCTGAGCCGAAAGGGACATCTGCCAACCTCAACCGTCCTGTAACTGTCCATCTCACCCCCTTCGCGTTGCGCTTCGGCGAGCCCTGCATAATCCACGCCGGGGTCTATGGCCTCCACAGCCGGGAGAGCAGGGCGAGAAAAGCATCCGCATCCAGGTTGAGCTTGCCGGCCACATGCTGAACGTCCGTGCTGAGTTCGGACACGAATGCCAGGTGCCGCTGTTGGCGAGCGGACCAGGGGTCAGATACCTTGGCCAAGGCGAACGTCAGGGGCTTGTGGTCCATGAAGGCCATGAATGGCCTGCCCTCCAGAAAATATCAAAAATGCAGTACGGCCAGGTAAAGGGCGAGGAGCTCCCGTTCGAAGGCGATGTAGCTGTGCTCCAGGGGCCGCAGATGATGGCTGAAAAAGGCCAGCGGCCGTCGATAAGCTGCTCGAGTACCCCTCCAACAGCCGTATCAGAGGCGTCCACTGTGAGGGCGGTCGGGGCAGCGGCCCGCGGGTGCACCAGCATGGTGGCTTTGGCCAACGCCTCCGTCGCACCATCGAACGTGGTTTACTGGTGAGGCACTGAAACCGAGGGCGCATGCTCCTGGCAGCTGCTGGCACAAAGCGATGGTAAAAGTTCACCATGCCGACAAACTCCTGCCGCCCCTTGACAGTGAGGGCCGAGGAAACTGCCGAATGACCTCCACCTTGGTGGGTAGCGGGGTCTGGCCCTGCGAGGTGACACGATGCCCCAGGAAGGAAATGGAGCGCAGGTCGAACTGGCACATGGCAAGGTTGATTACCAGTCCGTGGTCCTGGAGCCGCTGGAACAGCGCCCGTAGGTGCGTGTAGTTTTCCTGTTGGGACCGGCTGGTGACCAGAATGTCATCCAGGTAGATGAAGAAGAACTCTAACCCCCGACCCACTATGTCCATGAGCCTTTGGAAAGACTGTGCGGCATTCTTTAAGCCAAACGGCATGCGCAGCCACTCGAAAAGGCCAAACGGGGTGATGGTAGCGGTCTTGGGCACGACTTCAGGGTGGACGGGAATCTGGTGGTAGCCGCGCACTAGGTCCACCTTGGGGGAAAAAAAGTGGCGCCCTCCAGCTGGGCCGTGAAATCTTGGATATGCGGGACCGGGTAGTGGTCCGCGGTCATGATGGCGGTTAAGCGCCGATAATCCCCGCCCGGTCTTCACCCCCCTGATGCTTTAGGGACCATGTGCAAATGGGGATGCCCACGGGCTATCAGAGCGCCGCACGATTCCCATGTCCTCCATCGCCCGGAATTCCTCCTTAGCAATCCGCAGCTTGTCAGGCGGGAGCCTGTGCGCTCGTGCATCAGTGGGTGGGCCCGCGGTGGGAATGTGGTGCACCACCCCGTGCTTAAGGGCGGTTGCTCGAAAACGGGGGGTCAGAAGCTCCGGGAACTCAGCGAGCAGGGAGGCATAAGGGCCATCTCTATCGGCCACCGCACCCAGCTGCGGGCTGGGAGGGTCTGCGGGCCGTGGGGTCGCCGGCCTGGGGCACTCCGGTGGAACGAGGCGCCTGCCCCGCACGTCCACCAGTAGCGAAAAGGCCCGGAGGAAATCAGTGCCCAGTAATGGTTGGGCCATGTCCGCAACGGTAAAAGTCCAGGAACACGGGCGGGAGTCGAAGATGAGGGAAAGAGTCCGCGTGTCATACGTGCGGATGGTGCTACTGTTGACGGCGGTCAGGACGGGGCCTCGCTTACCGGCACGGGTGTCCAGTCCAGTTGGGGGAAGGATGCTCACAGTCCACGAGGAAGTGAAATCCGGAACAGCGATCCCGAACGTAGAGGCGCTGATTCTGGCCGATCGTGATAGCCTCTACTGACGATCGGCCGAGCCATTTCCCGCAAACGAGCAGGGGGCGCTGCATAACACGATGCTCCTTCTAAACCGGTGGAGCATGAATGAAGACTATACAAAAACCTGCGAAAACACCCCCACGATCACGTGATCGCGCCAGACAATAGCGAGGGTTCGTGATGCCCAAGCCACCACTAGGTGCCGCTACAAAAGTGTAATTAAAACACGAAAGACACTGCAGACGCTGTATCATGCAAACCAGCCTCCCCCACTTTGACTACATCCACATTTCACGATGCCTTGGAAAAGCAACCAACATAAACAAGGAGCACTCACAACCCAGTCACTCTCCCTTCTTCACTCCCGCATCAGGCAGTAGCTAAGTGCTTTCTAGCATTTGTGTCACCAGATTCAAGAACAGCTTCTTTCCTGCTGTTATCAGACTCTTGAACGGATCGACCATAAGCTAAGGATGTATTCCAAATGTCACAATTTACCTCACTGCAGCCCCTGCACTTTTCCTTTATCTGCACTTTTTACTGCAGCTGTAACATGGATGACTGCACTATGTTTCCTTTGTCTTTTTGCATACCTATTGTAGTCATGTATGGTTTGTTTGTACTCATGTACAGTTTGATTTGCCTGGATAGCATGCAACAAATTTTTTCCACTGTGTCTTGGTACTTGTGACAATAATAAATTAATACCAACCTATAATGGAAAATAGTACGCTGGATGAACTCAATGGGTCGATCGGCATCTATGGAGACAAAAGATGCAAGTTGACGTTCCAAGTGGAGACTGTGCATCAAGACTGAGAGGGAATACGAATGATTGTGTGTGTGTCTGTGTCTATGTGTGAGAGAGAGAATTGGGTCTGGCAATGATAGGTGGAACCAGATGTATAGGGGAGATTATATGGTTGGGTTGGGACTGAGGCTGGTAAATGATGGGTTGAGCCAGATGGAATTACTTGGGGGAGGAGGGGGTGAGAGATGCTGGTAGGTGATGCACTATACCAGATGGGGAGGGAATGATGCACAGATGGAATCAAATGGGGGGGGAGGTTGCTGGTTGGGATGAATAAAAGGAAAAGAAAACTAGGTGCACATTAGGTGTTGGAGTAAAATCACCAGGAGTGTGGGTTAATCGAATTTGGAAAATTCAATATTCATACTATTGGGTTTTAAGCAACCCAAGTGGAATACAAGATGTTCTTGTGTTTGGTCTCTCTGGGGTAATGTAAAAGGCCAAGGATACACAGCACGGTTTGGGAGAGGGAAGGAGAATTAATATGACATGCAGCTGGAAGCTCAGGACAGCATCGATGACAGAGCATAGCTCTGTCATCAAAATGGTTGTCAAATCTACACCTGATTTAATCAGTGCAGGAGAAGACACATCATGAGCACTGAGAACTGTATACCAGATTGGACAAGAGGAAAAGCCTCAAAAACTGGGTACCTTGACGTGGGAGAGATGTCAGATATTGATTCACTTATCCTGCCAGAGGTTCCAGAGGATTTTGATGAGACTGTTGGTGGAAGCACAAAATGTGCTGGAGTAACTCAGAAGGTCAGGCAGTATCTCTAGAAAACATGGATAGGTAGCATTATGGGTCGTGACCTGTCTTCAGATTCTTCTTCAAGGCCGAGCAAAAAATCAATTCTTTGGAAAATATGGGAGGTTAGGAATCACTGAAGTGCTTTTTGTAGGGTTTGAGATTTTGTTCTTTAAACACCTTGTTCTTCGGTCTGGCAAAGCTTTGTTGGCATATTGAAGGTAATGGGGAATATGCTGAGAAGGGACTCCTGAGATCCAGGAAATTGTCCATATTTTCCCAGGGTCCTGTTACAAATCTTTATTGTCAGAGGCAGTGTTGTATACCAGAGACAGGTTGGGAGAGGACCTTAAGAGACACAAATGACTGCAGATGCTGCAAAACAAACAAAATGCTGGAGGAACTCAGTGGGTCAATCAGCTTCTGTGGGCATAAATGGATAATCAATGTTTTGGGCTGAGACCCTGCATCAAGACGAATGGCATAATCACAGATGCTGGCTATTTGAGATACAGGTGGGGATTTTTTTTCCTCAGCTTTTTGCCCAAGAGAACTGTGTAGGCAAGTTGGTAAAGTCTGAGATAGATCAATATTTGGGACATAGGTGAATGAACAGAAATGAAGTTGGGGCCAATGTTAAGGTATGATGATTATGATTTTATGGCATAAGGACCAGTCCAAAGGTCTGGATGGCTTACATGGCTGTTTTCAGCTACATGAGTGCAGCTCAGCCCATTAATGACGTTAGACAGCCAGTAACCTGGCTTTCTTAGTCATGTATTTATATGTGGTGTATGGGCTGTGGAAGATTTTGTTCACATCATGGCTAAAAGATGTGGTTGTAGAGAAAGTGGATGCACTGATGGGACACACTGCCTGAGAGGGTGATGGAGGTAGGTATGCTCACAATATTAAAAAATATCTGAATGAGTACTTGAATCATCTAGTACATAACTAAAACTCTGATCTTGTGCTCTTCGGTTTGCACGGCTTTTCTATTTGCGCAAAAACGGTACGCGATACCACTGCGAACGTTCGTCAGCTCACTCGCCGCTCTCCTGTGCTGCGAGTGCACCAAGTTTCGTTTCGATCGGTAGTATGTTGTAAAAGTTAGCGAGGTTTAAAAATCGTAAAAAAAACGCGCATGCGCTATAGACAATAGGTGCAGAGTAGGCCATTTGGCCCTTCGAGCCATTCAATGTGATCACAGCTGATCATCCACAATCAGTACCCGTTCCTGCCTTCTCCCCATATCCCCTGACTCCGCTATCTTTAAGAGTCCTATCTAGCTCTCTCTTGAAAGTATCCAGAGAACTGGCCTCCACTGCCCTCTGGGGCAGAGAATTCCACAGACTCACAACTCTCTGTGTGAAAAAGTGTTTCCTCGCCTCCGTTCTAAATGTCTTACCCCTTATTCTTAAACTGTGGCCCCTGGTTCTGGACTCCCCCAACATCGGGAACACATTTCCTGGCTCTAGAGTGTCCAAACCCTTAATAATCTTATATGTTTCAATAAGATTCCCTCTCATCCTTCTAAACTCAAGAGTATACAAGCCCAGCTGCTCCATTCGCTCAGCATATGACAGTCCCGCTATCCTGGGAATAAACCCTGTAAATCGATCTCCTCTCCTGCCAGTCAGCGGCGCGCAAATTGGTCGCTTCTCCTGTCACTCCCCGGGACGGTCTGCCCCTTCCTGCGCCATTGCGTCTTTACTGGAGCTGAGGAAGGCCGGCGGAGGTCTCCAACATTTTTGGGAGGGACCGAAGCAGCCCAGCCCAGCGCGATGAGCTGATGTCGCCAAATGGAAAGTGGAGAGTCTGATCCCGGCGGAGGAGAGGGTCCAGCGCCCACTGTGTCCCAAACGCACCGCCACGCAATGCCCCGCAGCTCCAGCCCCTTCCCTTCTGGTCCCCCTCGCTGGCTCCTGCCCCCCTCCCCCGTGATACCCCCCTCTCCCCCATGGCTCTTCCCCAATCTTTTATTCGAGCTCTCACCCCCCGCCCACAACTGCTTGTGCTTCCGGGCCGAGCTGAGGATCCTCGCCGATGGCTGATGCTCCTCCCGGCACGCAGGAAGGGAGAGGAGCGGCAACCTCAAGATCCTGGGGAGGGAGAGTGGAGGAGGAGAGGGGATAGAGGGAGAGGAGTTATGGAGGGAGGGTGGTAGGGTGTGACTGAGGGTAGGGGAAAGGAGAGGGAGGGATTGGGGGAGGGTAGAAGGAGAGGGAAAAGAGGGAGGAGGGAGAGTGGGGGAGGAGGGGAAATAGAGGTAGAGAAGGGGGGGGAGTAGAGAAGGGGGGCAGAGTGGGGGAGATAGGGAGTGGGGAATAGAGGGAGAGGAGGGGAGGAGTGGGGGAGGTGAGGAGGGATAGGGGAGGTGAGGAAAGGGGGATAAAGAGATAGGAAGGGGTAGGGAGGAGAGAGAAGTTATGGAGGGAGGGAGGGTGACTGAGGGTAGGGGAAAGGAGAGGGAGAGAGAGGTGAGGGAGGCATTTGGGGAGGGGAGGACGAGAGGGGAAAGAAGAGTGAAGGCCCTGTCCCACTTTCCCCGAGTTACTCACGAACTCTCCCGAGTTTTCCCCTTGATTCGAACTCGGAGAATTACGGAGAAGAGGAGGGGGAGAGAGTGCAAGGGATGAGGGGAAATGAGCTGCGCCTGAGCAGTCGGGGTTCTATGGGTGAGTGATGGAATATTGCGTTGGGGGACCAAGCCTCCTGTGTGACAAGGACCCAACGGGTCCCACTTAGTCTAGTCAAGATATAAATGGCTACAGTCCAAGTGCCCATAAATGGGACTGGTATTTTTTGGATATTCGATTGTTGGCATGGACATGATGGGCCAAAGGGCCTATTTCTGTGGTTCAGTGGGCAAGAACCAAAGCCCTTGCCTAACAAGAGAGTCAAACACTAAGGAGATCAGCACAACATGCTTACAATTACAGATTAATATTGAAATGAAATCTACTGTTGATACCGAACAAATTGTTCATGAGCAATAGCAACAATTCCAGCTAAATGAAACCTGGAATTAACATCCTTGGTGCTATTAATTCACACAAGAACTCCATATCCACTACTCTTATGGCATTAAAGTCACAGCAAAATTCAGTGCTAAATGTGTATTACTGTTTTTTAGCAATAGGATCCAAGTTGAAAGCCAAAATAAGTTAACATTTTTCACATTGTCAATTATGTTGCTTCTGCACCCCACAGCCTCCATGGTTTTTATTTCGTACAGTTGTTCAGTGTGGTTCTTGATACTGTGCAAGGCAAACTAGAATACACTTAATTCTAGAATTCATTGCAAATAATTTATCAGTCTCTGAAAATCTATCCAGATCTATGCACAAATTTATTTTAAGGAGAGACTAACAATGATAGTGAAACCTGAATTTCACAATTCCCTGGAGCATCAGAGGTTGAGAGGAGATTGGATAGAAATATATAAAATGATGAGAACCAAAGATTGGATGGACAGTCAGAACCTTTTTCCCAGGATGGAAATGTCAAAGATTAGATGCATAGCTGTAAGAAACATAGCTCTTATAGAAACATATAAATTATAAAAGGACTGGACAAGCTAGATGCAGGGAAAATGTTCCCAATGTTGGGCGAGTCCAGAACCAGGGGCCACAGTCTTAGAATAAAGGGGAGGTCATTTAAGACTGAGGTGAGAAAAAACGTTTTCACCCAGAGAGTTGTGAATTTATGGAATTCCCTGCCACAGAGGGCAGTGGAGGCCAAGTCACTGGATGGATTTAAGAGAGAGTTAGATAGAGCTCTCGGGGCTAGTGGAGTCAAGGGATATGGGGAGAAGGCAGGCACGGGTTATTGATAGGGGATGATCAGCCATGATCACAATGAATGGCGGTGCTGGCTCGAAGGGCCGAATGGCCTCCTCCTGCACCTATTTTCTATGTTTCTATGTTTCTATCAGAGAAGGAAAGTTTAAAGGAAATATGCACAGCTGGGATGGTGTGTGCCTGGAATGCATTGCCAGGCATGGTGATGGAAGCAGATACAAAGGTGATATGTAAGAGGCCTTTAGATAGGCACATGGATATGCAGGAAATAGAGGAATATGGATCATGTGCAAGCAGTGGAGTTCAGTTTAACGTCATTATGTTCGGCATGGACATTATGGGCCAAAAGGCCAGTTCCTGATGCTCTAAAATCTAGGAAAGGATAATTAATGCAGAATGCCATAATATGGAAAATAAAACAGTCCAAACGTGCAATTGCTTCAAATGCCATTAAAAGATAAGTTAGAAGTTAGTAAGCCTTAGTCAAGAGAGAATTGTTCATTAAAGAGAGAGTGGAGTGGAAGAAAGCATGCTGTTGAAAAGTGGAAATATAATCTAACCAGTACTATACTCCCAATCTTTTATGATCAGTAGTATTAATCACAGCATATGAGATGGTATATTTATCCATTTTTCTTTTCATATCTAAAACAGGGAACAGAAAAGCACTGGGGAAACGAAACGCCAAATCCTTATATATAACATTGCCAAACTTTAGTACCAGAACTTCAGACTTTGGTATAAAATTACTATCTCAGTCAGAATGCTTCAAAATAAATAATTGAATCATTGAATTAAACATTGTCATGTATTTTTAACCAATAACTAATGTCAAGACATCATTAAAGATTAGCAATCTTCATGAAACATCTTAAGGAGTCAAACACAAAAACATATGTAAGCACAGACCTTTTTATAATGGAAATAAAAATCAGCTCCAGCAAAAGCAGTGCCTTTTAAACAAGAATTGCATTTTATTCCCATCACACAGAATAATACAAATACATGCAACCTTTTTTGACAGTCCACAAAAGTAGTGCAATAGTAACTGCTGTGGGATCCCAGTGTCTATGGAGATGAAGACATCCTCTGGGCAAAAATAAATAAATTGCTGGAACTCAGCTTATCAGACACCATTTGTGGAGGGAAATGGACAGTTGACATTTCAAGTTGAGACCCTTTATCTGGTCATAGATCATCCCACAAACAATAGATCAGATCAAGACTGTGCCATGTCAAATCACAAATGGTTGTGGGTAACTAAATAACAAACAGGAGCCAATGGCTCCATGAACATTTCCATTTTCAAACAATGAGAGTTACTCGAGTCTGAAGAAAGGTCCCGACCTGAAACGTCACCTATCCATTTTCTCCAGAGATGCTGCCTGAACCACTGAGCTACTCCAGCATTTTGTGTACAACAAAAGTTACTAACATTGATAGCAATTCACTCAGTGTGCATTAAGAAGCATTAAAAAAACAAAGTCAATAAAAATCAAGTAAACTATACACTGAATGATTCAGGCATCAAACTAAGGAAAAAATTGATTGAAGGCTGATCATCTCAACTTGAGAGCATAGTTGTTGGATTTCCCTGGGGCAGTAGCCAACCCATACTTCTTAAATACTATTTAAGATGGCAGCTGCTCATGATGCCATCTTCTCTATAATCAGACAATTGGTTTTGAAACATTTTAGTTCGGTCCATTATTCCCACTGTGGGATTTGGTTGTTTTCTATTTTGATTCTCTGCCTCATTGGGATTTGCTCTCCTATAAACTTTCAGTACACTCAGTAGAAACTTGAGCAATTAAGTCTCTCTTTTGACTAGATACTTTACAGCCTTCCGGACTCAACATAGAGGTCATTACTTTCCTATCCCTTTTTTCAGAAGTTATCATAGGTAATAATCAATTGTCAGTTATACTTTTTTTCCCCACTTCTCTTTCTGTTTACTTTCCTCAATTATCTTTTTTGTCATTTAATCTCTCTTGCCCAACTCAAACCTTTCCTTTAAAGACTTCCTTTCACTTTTGGTGAATAATCAAGGTTTAAGATTTGTAAATTAGAATGCAGGCTACTCTATTTCAGGGCTCCTGGCTGAAAATGAACCTACCATGAGTGAAATGTGATGACCGCTCCCTGGGCTGCTTTGTGCCATTGCCCAACATGTCACATTTACATATCTGGCATGACTTCAGCAACAAATGCACAACCAGTAACACCATTTCATGTGCAATGCAATGGATAGGAAAAGTTGATAATTCCTGCGACAATTAGATCCTCATGATGCAGGCTCCAATAAATGTCATGTTATTTTTTGGGCATCTACCATCCACCCCATCTCCTTCACCACTCTAGTGCACCACTGGCTCTCTGATTGCTCCAGGCACACACACCAAAGCCAGCGGTTTTGATGGCCACTATTGAAAATCAGATAAGTGGCCACTCACTCCAATACATCGAAGTCCATCACCCTGAGCACAGCATCCCCCCAGGGTTGCGTCCTCAGCCCCCTATTGTACTCCCTGTACACACATGACTGTGTGGCTAGGTTCAGCTCCAACTCAACAATCAAGTTTGCTGATGACACTGTGGTGGTGGGCCTGACCTCAGACAACGATGAGAAGGCCTACCAGGAGGAGATGGCTGATCTGGCACTCTGGTGTCAGGACAACAGCCTCCTCTTGAACATCAAAAAAACGAAGGAGCTGATCGTGGACTTTAGGAGGACACATCATCCGAGGATGTACACACCATTGAGGATAAATGTGGATAGGGTGAGCCGTTTTAAATACCTTGGAGTCCACATCTCTGAGGATATGACATGGACATCACACGCTGCAGCACTCGTGAGTAAGGCAAGGCAGCGCCTTTACCATCTCAGGCAATTGAAGAAATTCAGAGTGTCTCCGAGGATCCTCCAGTGCTTCTACTCAGCGGCTGTGGAAAGTATCTTGTCCGGAAATATTACAATCTGGTTTGGGAATTGCTCTGCCCAGGACAAGAAGGCTCTGCAGAGAGTAGTGCGTTCGGCCAAACGCACGATGGGAACTTCACTCGCCCCTCTGCAGGAACTATACATCAGGAGGTGAAACTCCAGAGCCAATAAGATCATGGGTGACCCCTTCCACCCCTGCAACAGACTGTTCCAGCTGCTATGGTCAGGCAAACGCCTCCGTTGCCATGCTGTGAGAACGGAGAGGTTGAGAAGGAGTTTCTTCCCAGAGGCCATTAGGACTGTAAACTCATATCTCACCAGGGACTGTACCACTCTACTGTTTGTTATTTTAATTGCTGGGATTATTTTCCCCTTTTTCCTTCCGCCCACAATATTTAATGTAAAAGAATATGTGATTCTGTTCCATTCTGTTTGTAGTTTGTTTGGTTGTTCGTTTGTTTGTTTGCACAAAGTCCGCGAGCATTGCCACTTTTCATTTCACTGCACATCTCATATGTGTATGTGACGAATAAACTTGACTTGACTATATCCACTCTGATCTGGCCACCTATTTAACTTTTAATCAAACTTCAAGCCCCGAGTGTTCTCAATAACCCCACACCTAAATAATGGATATAAACCTTGTAGAATTATGCAAAATATATTCCTCAGTGATGGTTTCTCCTCCAGTTTCCTGAAAACATAAGCTGAAGTTTTGTAGATCCAGTAGAATTTGTCAGAAACGCATTCAGCTTTGGTATAATTCTTCCCGTTTCTGGTTTATGGAAATGACAACATTTTAACTGGAGTGTTTCCGTGCAGTCCCTTTTATAATGATAAAAAATTTCAAATTGGCTCTTATTCAATCTGGCTGTGTATTTACTTAACCATAAACACTTCTGCAGCTTGTTTAAAATGTTGAATATTTTAAGTTTGTAAATATTTAAACAATTTGTTGACAATATAGGAGGAGACATTTGATGAGTAATCCAAATGTTTCAGAAATTACACTCAAAATTTTATTTTAGTCACTTATGTTCGTAGCCAAACAACACAAATCAAACTAAAAGTAAAATTAAACTTTTTAAAATAATTAGGAAAAACAGATTAAAAACGGTAGCACCTTGACATTTGGTAGTACAATCTCTTCTGTTTAATGTCGTTAACCATATTAACTACATTAAACACTTAGTTTTCCACCAAAATAGCCACTTTGCCACATTATTACACAAACATTGCAGAGAACTACTGTACAATAGACAAGGTTGTGAGATTCCTATTTCATATCCCAAAATATACCATCAAAGATCCATCGTTGTTCTAGTTTCTGCTGGAACCATTTGAGATTCAGAGATTAGCTACAAAATCAAGACTTCCTGCACAGGTTATGTTTCACAATGATTACCATTCTGCCATCTTCATGAAGGTTTGATTCAAATGATCTTTGTTTAACAACGAGCGTCTACAATTTTAACAGGTGCATACATTTCATCAAAAAGGATATTAGATGTCAATGAAATAATGTTAATAGGCACCTGTTTATAACAAGGGCTGTGTCCAAAAGCATGTAAAAAAGAGCCTACAAAAATGTTCACATGACTTCTTACTTTTTTGAAAAAGGCATAGTTAAATAAACCAGCAAAAAATGGGATTGGGAGCAACCCCATTAAACCCATCAAGTCTTGCGCAAAACCGTGGATGTGAAAAAAGTTTGATTATTAGAAGATATAATATTCATTTGTTTTATTAGGTTTAAATTCACTGCAACCGCAACGTTCCAATCCATCGCGTTCCACAAAAACCCACTCGCAAGATGATTAAAATGGCCATTAATTTACGGGAATTAAACATTAAATTCCTTCCATTTGGCCTATAAATTCATGACAATGAGATTTAAAAATCACGTTATATTGTGAATTCTTGTGTGAATGTTATTTGGACACTTAGGCGAGAAGCACACTTCTCGTATCAGCGAGAGTAAAAATAACTGTATTATGTAGGTATGTTACAATACTTACCTTCAGCAGCGCTGCAGTTCTGCCACTGGCCGTGTGCGCGACTTTGGCACCTTTGAGGGGGGGGGGGGCGGGATTAAAATGCCGTTTTCTCCTGCCAGTCCGAGATATATTTTCTCGGCCTGCCTGCTGCTGCAGAAAAATCTTTCCGACTTTCGTTCTCGGAAGTTAAAAAAAAAAATTCACGGGACAATTTAATCGCTGGAGTAAAATAAAACAGCGACTTCTAATGCCGTCAACTCCGACAACGGGACGGATCTCACGTAGGGGACAAAACATAATGTAAATAGTGTATTTTACATATAAACCTGCTTCTTAGGATGACTTTAATCAACATTTCCTTGGCGAAAATGTGATTTTGACCCCATACGAACCGGCAGTGTTTTTCCTGCCGATATGAGGTTTAAATTCACTGCAACCGCAACGTTCCAATCCATCGCGTTCCACAAAAACCCACTCGCAAGATGATTAAAATGGCCATTAATTTACGGGAATTAAACATTAAATTCCTTCCATTTGGCCTATAAATTCATGACAATGAGATTTAAAAATCACGTTATATTGTGAATTCTTGTGTGAATGTTATTTGGACACTTAGGCTATTTAAAAATGTTAGCCTTTTCTTAAGAAATGGATAGATGTTTAGATCTAGTAATTGAAGTTTGTAATTAGCTACAATTAGGTAACTAACTAATTATATGCTTTAATTTCAGGTCATCCAAGTAAGATTGTTTCATATTTGTTTCAGAATGCTTCAATCTACAATAACTGAAAATGTCTTTCAGTTCTCTTAATCTTTAAGAAAGTTATGGGCTTTTGACTGTCCTCGATCACAGCTTTTGTGTTAAGTCAATGGAAAAGCAATAGGGAACAAGATGCTAATTTCCGGATATGAAAATGGCCATAACTTTTTTAATACTGAAGATATGAAAGTGAATTAGGTGTCAAATTAAACTTCTTTTTATGCTTTATCTGGTGGGATAAATTGCAGACTTGATTTTTTAAATCTCAAAATTTTGTAACATTGCTATATTATGATCATGCAGTGCAATATATCACACATTTTCATAATACAAAAAACTACCAAACACATTTCAGAAACACTCCAGCAGATCACCCAGAATAAACATCTAATTAATATACATCACAATAAAAATTGCCATAGTATTGCCATTAAAAATACAAATAAATAAAACGATGCTGGTCTGCGGATACATTTTGCAGAAATCAGTGCTGTAACAGTCAAGCTGCTAATCCTTATAAAATGGGTGAGTGTTATTGTGATCTTCCGACAGCAACTGAGCTACCGATTGTAAGAGATCACCCCCCCCCCCCCCAACCTTGCAGAGAATCACAGATATATCAAGTACCGTGCCACAAAACACTCCAGTGTGTCCAGGGGATTCCAGTGTGTCCAGAAGTGTGGCCAACAGGGTGGCCTGCAAGTAAGACTGAAGCACAGGGGTCTACAATCCCCACCCCGTCCCCCTACTGGCCAATGTACAATCCCTAAAGAATAAAGTTGAGGACTTGAGGGAAAGGCTGCTTTATCAAACAGGGATGACGGAATGCTGTGTGCTCTGTTTCACAGAGACATAGCTCACCACCAGCTCCCCAGACTCAGCCCTCCAGCCTGAAACCGTCCCCACTCATCGCTTTGTCCGAACTGAGGCATCGGGGAAAAGGAGAGGCGGTGGCGTCTGCCTAATGGTTAACTCTTTGTGGTGCTCAGCCGTAACGGCCCTGTCCAACTCCTGCTCTCTTGCGTTTGGATAATCTGGCGGTTAAGTGCCGTCCCTTCTACCTCCCAAGGGAATACATTATCATCATGACTATGATCAACATCCCACCCTAGGTAGATGTCTGTCTAGCACTGGAGGAGCAGAATGCAGTGTCAACAAACACCAGATCTTGTACCCCTTTGCCTTTTCTATCATACCCAGGGACTTCCACAAGGCCAATTTGAAGAAGGTGGACGACCACTGCACTGGACCAATTGGACAATAAAAACACATACGTCAGGCTGTTACTTATAGACTACAGCTTGGCATTCAAACCATTATCCCCTCCAAACTAGTTACCAAGCTCAAGAAACTGGGTCTCTGCACATTCTTTTGCAACTGGATTCTCAACTTCCTCATCAACAGAACACAATCGATACAAATTGGCAATAACACTTCCTCCATGATAACCAACAGCACTGGGGCTTTTCAAGGCTTTGTGCTCTGCCCCCTGCTCTACTCACTCTATACCCATGACTGTGTAGCTGGACACAGTTCCAACTCCATCTTTAAATTTGTTGACGGCACCACCGTAGTTGGATGAATTATGGATAATGATGAGTCACAGTAGAGGAAGGAGATCAATCATCTGATTGAATGGAGCCAGACAACAACCTTGCTCTCAATGTCAGTAAAACCACAAAACTGATTGTTGACTTTAGGAGAGGAAGGCCGGGGATTCGTAAGCCTGTCTTCATCAACAGATCGGTGGTAGACAATCAACAACTTCCTGGGTGTGCATATCTCTGAAGATCTGTGCTGGATCCAGCACATTCATGCAATCATAAAGTTGGCACATCAATACCTCTACTTCCTTAGAAGATTGAGAAGGTTCGGTATGTTGATGAATACTCTCTTGAACTTCTACAGGTATATGGTAGAGCATATTAACTGGCTGCATCACGGCTTGGTTCAGCAACTCAAATGCCCAGGAATGAAGATTACAAAAAGTGCTGAACACTGCCAGATCCATCACGGGTACTGACCTCCTCACCATCGAAGGAATCTATAAGAGGCGCTGTCTCAAAATGGCAGCCAGCATCATCAAGGGCCCACACCACCCTAGTCACGCTCTTTCACTCCTGCCATCGGGAAGAAGGTATAGGAGCCTGAAAACTGTAACATCCAGGTTCAAGAACAACTTCTTCTCAATGACCATCAGGCGAGTAAACACTACGAACGCCAAATAAACTCTGAACAATGTACTGCCTTGGTTGCACTAGGCACTTCAGGCTTTGTTTTATTTTTTGCACTATATTGTTTTTGTTATTTATTGAACTTTTTCCTTCTGTTTCTTTATTATATTATCGATCGAGTACAAATCTGTTGTGCTGTGGCAAGTAAGAATTTCACTGTTCCATTTCAGTTCATGACAATAAAACAATCATGACAAGACTTTTATTTTGTAAGAGGAAAACCATAAGTCATTGGTTGCAAGGAATGCCTAAATGTTATTAACATCACATGAAAATTATTATTTAAATGTTAAAATGCCACAATACTTCTAATAAATTGTGTAAATATGCCCCCCCCCCTCCCCGCCCCTAAGGCAATCTACGTCAAACACTCAGCAAATAAAAGTTAAAATTGTTTGAACTAATCAAATTAGCCTTGGAAAAAATTCCAAATTTAGCCGTCATAAGGCTGGACTACATGAAATCAGATCAAGATTTATAATTATACCACTTCAAACAATTTTCAGTACAGGCTATCTTTCTTTTAAATGTGCTCTAAAATTTTCATTTTTGAAGGATGCTATATTTACTGAAACTATGCTAAGAAACAGGCTTACTTACTGAACACCAATGGTATTAAGTTACAAAACAGATTAAAGTTATGACATATATAACCTAGGTTGAATTGATCCTCCATCATGGTTCAAAATGATTCACCTTTTTGGCTCAATGTTTATACATTTCTATAATCAATGTGAAGTGGATTTATTGGGAGGGGTGGAATTTATGGCAGTATGGGACATTGTTAATGCGTTTAAGCTTTCTTGACTTTGGTACATAAGCTACTCAAGTTATCAGAAACTGTTATATGACAAGAGGTATATAAGGGACACAGATCAGAAACGTTGAGAGGAATACGAGCCAAATGCGTGCTTAGATGAGCATCTTGGAGGGCATGGAGAGGTTGAGCAGAAGGGTCTGTTTCCATCCTGTGTTACTCTATGCCACCATGACAACTTAGTCATACCTCGAGTAAAATTACCGCTGAAACTCTGTTTTGCAAACTCGTGAAATTTCCTTTTGAGGTAAATGCCTGAGTCCTGACAGGGAAAAGGCAGCAATGGCCCCACCCATTTGATGACGATGAGTTCTTCCCCTATTTCTCTTCCTGCCAATTTCTCCCCAATTCACTCTCCAAATAAGTTCTTGAGAATTGTTGCTATTTATCTCTTGCAACCTCCAACATTCTGTCAACAAAAAGACCACCTCTATACACTTCTACAGCTGCATCTTCATCAATTTCCTGCATTGAACGTTTACCATGCACTCAAAGAGGAATAAACCTCATTATTTCACTCTTAAGTATTATATTTTTCTTAATTATTCTCCAACCACCTTCATCCTACAAACCACTGCAGATGTAGGTAATCCAAAATAAAAAGAAAATACTGGAAATATTGTGTGGATCAATCAGTATGAATAGAAAAAGAAACAGAGTTAATGTTTCAGGTTTGTGACCTTTCATCAAAACAGGAAAAAGTTAGATATCAAACATGTTTTGAGTCTTAGGGTGGAGATGGAGATTGGAGTGATGAGTACAAAAGGAATGCTGCACTAGGAAGGAGACCAGGAGAGAAGGAATACAGAGATGGAGCTGGTTGAGAAGAGGTTGGTGAAGGCGTATTAACCACACCTGATTTGTCAGGAGGAGGTTTAAACAGAATAAGATGAATAAAAACAGAGGCAACATGAAATAAAAACATGCTGGAAGTGTGAGATAAAAGGCACTGCAGTTGCTAGAAATTGAAAAGAAATTACTAAAATATTCAGTTCAGGTAGCTAAAGTCGAGAGGAAAAAAAGGTTAGCTTTACAGATCAATGACTTTTCAACAAAACTGGCTTGTTCTGACAAAAAATTGAAAAGCTGATTATCAGAAACAGTTGAATTCAGTGTTGAGTCCTGATGGCTGTACTGTGCCCAGATTTAATTAGCGAGGGCGGATGGAGAGGTTTGGGCTTCAGATGAGAGAACATTTAAAAATTTAAACCAAAAATAACAAAGTAATACAGCTCTGCGGACACATGAGTAATAAGCAGAGTGTGACAGGAAGAGGTAAAGATGGTAAAAGTTCTTCTGCAAATAGGATTAAAGCAGGAAAAAAACATAACAAATTAAAAATGAAAGGCTCCTTATTAGAATGCATGAAGCATTCATAACAAGATCACAGGCAAAAGCAGATATAAATGAATTTATGTCATAAGCAGAAATAAACAAATATGATTTTACAGACATGGTTGCAAGGTGTTCAAGGCTGGGGAATCCAGGGTACATGATGTTTTCACCAAATGGTAAAGGAAGATTGAAAGTTTTGTTAATACAAAACAGTGATAACCAAATAGTCTGAAAATAACTTAGCTGAGAAAAGAATGAAACTGAATTGGTTTGGGTGTAAATAAGGAATGACAAAATCAGAATATACTGGTGATAATCTATAGGCCCTCACAACAATCCTACTATTATAGAGATACTCAAAAAAAGAATAAGGGCTTGCAATGAAAATCATTCAATCATGATAGGGGCTTCAATCTTCACCCAGAAAGGGGAAATAAAATTGGCAAAGAAAATTATGAAGGTAGATTTGTGGATTAAGTTGAGAGAGCTTCCTGGAATACAATGTTTGTGGATCAACAAGGAAGCAACCTATTTTAGATCAGATCATTGTAGCGATATAACATTAATCGTTAATGTCGCAATAAAAAAACCTCAAGGGAAGAGTGTTCAAATTAAGAAAGAATTTCACATAAAGTTTGATACTATACATTTCTCTCCACAGATGCTGCCTGATCCACTGTACTCCTCCAGCAGTGTCTCTAGTGCGTCTATATGAACTTATTAACTTAAAAGCAAGTCCAAAGCTGGAATCTTAAACTTAAATAAAAGTTGATTGTGGTATATTGGGTAATAAGAGTAGAAAAGTTTGATGGCAGACACAGATTGCACGTTTTATTCTTTTCAGCGATTATAATTTCCATGAGAAGTAAACTCTCACTTGGAAAGGTAATCTGTCCACAGATGTCAAAATAACTATTGGATGATATTAGGCTGAATGAAAGTGCTTATAAAAAGTAAGAACGGACAATAAACTACGATATAAGTATGCTCTATATGATTCACACCAATGACATTTTATGGTTGGTGTAAAACCACTTCTTCTTTGTGACCTTCCACCCAAGTAAAAAGGCTTTGGATGTCATTCTAGACTTGAATGTAAAAATATAGGTGGACATTGTACTGAACTGTCGCAAGGGCTATTGTTTTGATAAGACATTGAACTGAGACATGTTCTGAGATGCTAACCTGAAGAATAGTCAACCCAACGTAACAAGGAATATTTATCTTGCTCCCATTATTATTAATAAAAATTATCTGCTTAGTATCAGAGTTCAATTTGCAGGATCTTGATTTGTACAATTGGCTGCCTTATTTTTTTTATATTTCAACAGTGACAAAACCTCAGAAGTACTTTAGTTATAAAGCAATTGAAAAGAAGATGTGGCGCCATATAAAATACATCTTTCTTTCTTAGTCTGGGATCACACATATCATTTATTCATCATGATTAGATAAAAATTCAAAAGCATCACAAAAAACACAAAACACCATCTGCAATTTAAGAGGTAACTTTCTCCAGGGAACTAGGAATAGGAAGCTACAGGGCAAGGTCCCGGAGGACTGCAGAGTTGCCGATGTTGTTTCTATGTTTAAAGTCATTAGAATCCAGGAAATTATAGGCTGGTGTGCTTCCTATCAGTGTTAGGGAAGCTATTGGAGAGGACTGTTTGCAATAGGATTTATTTGCATTTGGGAGAGAATGGGATACTTAGGGACAGCAAGCATAGCCTGGTGGCAGGTCATGTCTTACTAATTTGATCGAATTATTTGAGGTGTTGAAGGTGATTGACGAGGGTAGGGCAGTGGATATTGTTTGCATGGATTTTAGTAAGGCATTTGATAAAGTCCTCCATGGTAGGCTCATCCTGAAAATTAAGATGCATGGGATCCACTATGACATAGTCATTTGGACTCAGAACTGACTTACTCATAGGGAGTTGTGATGGGAGGCTGTTATTCTGGCTGGAGGTCTGTGACCAGTGGAGCTTCACAGGGATCTGTGCTGGGTCCTTTATCATATATATAAAAATGACTTAGACGTAAATATAGATGGCCAGTTTAGTAGAGATAATTGGAATTGTGGTTAAAAGAAAAGGCTGTCAAAACTTTCAGGAGGATATCGATCAGCTACAGAAATGGGTGGAGAAATGGTAGTTTAATACAAGCAAGTGTTAGGTATTGCACTTGAGAGGTCAGATGTAAAGGGAAAGTAATACAGTTAGTTGCAAATCCCAGATAGCAATGAAGTAGAGGGATAGCATGCAACAAAAGAAGCTTTTCACTGTCCCACGGTACACATGACAATAATAAACAAAAATAATATTGAGATCCAAGTCCAGAGCTCCCGGGAAGAAGGATGAAGTGAGAATTCTGATCAAATTTATTTGTTCCCACATTATCCATTCAACATCCTTGATGGCTGATGACTAATTTTATGGCATTCATATATGTTTCTGACGCTAGAATTGGAATCTCAATATCAAAATATCACCATTATAAAAACAAACTTACTCTACTTATACACAATATAAATAAAAAGTACCCAATGTTATTTTTCACAGTTTAAAATAAGTGACAGATGCGACTAACAATCTGAAAAATCCAAACTTAATTTTGGTGTCATGGATTCATATCTGTTCCTCGTTTTCATACTTCTGCACAAAAATAAAAATTGTGACTGAAAAAGAGGAAGGGGAACAGTGAAAAATGTATGCAAATAAACAAACTAGTTTGCTGATATGGTTTGGGGCCACAGTTCCATCTTCAGACCAACATTTAAAGCAGCCAAGGTATTTCCTGGAGTTGCAGTTTTGCAGATTTACTTGCATTAATCTATGGGCTTGCTATGTTCTTGGACCCAACCAAGACATTATCAGGATATCATTTGTCCCATTTTGTTCTATATATTTGATACATGGTCATTATGAATGACCGGAGCATGGTTTGTGTAGCATTTCTAAAAATAAAAGCTTGTGAATTCACAATACAGTGGAGAGCATTGGTGCAATGATTGGTTAAGTATCCGATAGTCTAAGAAAGTTCCTCCTGCATTTTGTTTTTTCGCTTTATGAGTTAATGTGATTGATAAAAACCCTTGCCTTGAGCATGCATACTCAAATCAAGTTTATTGTCATATGAACATGTATGAGATACAAAAACATTAAAAAAATCTTGCGGCAACGTCATAGGGACAGTCAGAACACTCAAAAAGCATAATTTATACAAGACAGTGAAAAAAGATGGCACAAAGACATTAGTCAATACACAATTAGAAAATATAGTTCCTGGTAGTGGAAGTGGTGGTCAGTGTTCCGTGGTTGAGGCAGGATTGGGATTGTGCAAGTCAGTTCAAGAATCTGATGGCTGTAAAAAAGTAGCTGTTCCTGAACTTTGGGTCTCTTTACCTCTGCCCAATGGTTGCAGCAATAAGTGGGCATGGCCTGGATGGTGTGAATCCTTGATGGTAGATGCTACCTTCTTGAAGAAGCATTTCATGGAGATGCCTTTTATGGTGGACACGGCAGTGCACATGGTGGACCAGCTTGAGTCCACTACTTTATTCAGCCTCTTGCATTCCTTTGCATTGCAATTGCCATACCAGACCATGATGCAACCGGTCAGGATACATTCTACAGTGCATCAGTAGAAGTTGTTTCCATGACATGCTCAATATCTTCATTGCCATTGCATCTATGTGCTGGGGCCCAGTACAGGTCTCTGAAATGTTAATACTAAGGAAATTGAAGCCACTAACTCTCTCCACTGACAACCCATCTGTGAAAACTGACTCTTAGTCTGCCGAATTCCCCTTTCCAATATCAACAATTAGTTCCTTCATTTGGTTGATATTGAGCATGAAGTTTTGTGGTGACACCACTTAATTAGGCATTCTATCTCTCTCGAAAGGTAGACAAAAATCGAAGGTAGGCAAAATTGCTGGAGAAACTCAGTGGGTGAGGCAGCATTTATGGAGCGAAGGAATAGGCGACGTTTCGGGTCAAAGAAGGGTCTCAACCCGAAACGTCGCCTATTCCTTCGATCCATAGATGCTGCCTCACCCGCTGAGTTTCTCCAGCACTTTTGTCTATTTAAATATTCCTTTGTAAGAAAGTGTGTCAGATAAGTATTACCAATTTGGTTATTACTAAGGTAATAGTAACACGCTAGATGCAGGAAACATGTTCCCGATGTTGGGGGAGTCCAGAACTAGGGGTCACAATTTAAGAATAAGGGGTAGGCCATTTCAAACTGAGATAAGGAAAACCTGTTTCACACAGAGAGTTGTGAATTTGTGGAATTCTCTGCCTCAAAAGGCGGTGGAGGCAGTTTCACTGGATGCTTTCAAGAGAGAGTTAGAGCTCTTAGGGCTAGCGGAATCAAGGGATATGGGGAGAAGACATGAACAGGGTACTGATTGTGGATGATCAGCCATGATCACACTGAATGGCGGTGCTGGCTCGAAGGGCCGAATGGCCTACTCCGGCACCTATTGTCTATGTATCTAGGTGACATGCAAGACTAGAAATGTTCTGAAGGTCAGACTTCAGAATAATTTTCTACATTCACCTGAACTTGTATCAAAATATTTTTGAGGTATATATTGGAAATATTCTGAGGTTCAGTTTGTTCCAATAATCTAAATTTTACATTATGCTCATTGGAGCTGAAAGTAACAAAATACACAAAACGTGCAGAGATTTTTTAGATTAAAATTTTCTAATATAAAAACTATATTGACTGCTTATGAGAACATCTTTTCAATCTGCTCAACAACTGCCTTTCATGCCAATAATTACAAAATAATTTGGTGCTTGTCTGGTAGAGCTGCTGCCTCACAGGCCCAGAGACTGGGATTTGATCCTGACCTCAGGAGTTATTTCCGTGAAGTTTGCATACTCGCCTGTGACTTCTTGTTTTTTCCGGGTGCTCCAGTTTCCTCCCACATCCCTATGAAATGCGGGTTTATAGGCTAAATGGCCTCTGTAAATTGCTCTGATATGTAGGGAGTGGATGAGAAAGTGGGATAACATAGAACTAGTGTGAACGGGTGATCAATAATCGAATTGGACTCTGTGGGCTGAAGGTCCTGTTACCATGCTATGTCTCGAAACTAAATATCTGTTCCTGGCTGATTTCAGAATTCATACCATACTCGGCCCTGACTGGTACTTGGATAACATTCCATGTATCAATACAATTTACCTGTAGAAGAAATTAGTACCACACGTCACTCTGCCCAAGAATCACCGATACTGCAAAGCTTCAGGCAACATCTAGGTTGGCAGGGTTCGCAGCGATCTCAGGACTGACTCCGACTTTTGGATTAACTTGATAATTAAGAAATATCAAAAACAAGTTTTTTTTAGCCCTGACTTTCTTCAGAACTTTAGTGATTGGATACTCTCTACTGACTTGTGGAAGGCAAGGATGCTCACTTTCCATTTTCTTTTCAGTATTAGCACTTGGCATGACTAGTTGTGGTATAGACCCAGGTTAAATACTGAAATGATTTTGCTTGCATAATTTTAACTGCACCACAAATTCCCTGTTTAGAGAACATCTTTTGTCCGCTACATTTCAAAAATTACATGCCAATTGGTTAACTAGAGAGGTTTTGTGCTTTAGAATTGATTAAGACCACACAAACTGATACCATTAATCAGACAAAATAATTTAATTTCATCTGTCTGCTTTAGAAAGACAGGAAGGTGTATACATCAACACCAACAATTAAGCAGAGAATATTTTGACGAACTGGTAGCACAGCTGATAGGGCTGCTGCCACACAATTCCAGCGAACCAGAATCAATCCAGATACCTGGTCTGACTGTGTAGAGTTTGCACGTCCTGCACGTCTCCTTATGACCACATGGGTTTCCTCCGGTTGCGCTAGAGTCCTCCCACAACCCCAAGTCACGAGACTACTGTAGATCATCACTAACTTGTACGCGAGTAGTAAAATCTGAGAGGTGGGGCTTTGGTGGGAATGAGGGAGAATGGATTACAGGGGAAAGAAAATTAGTGAGGGAATGCGATTACTCTGCGACATGGCCCAGAGCAGAAGGGACGCTATAATCTAATTCTATATCAAAATGAATTATTACTGGCCTTTTTTCAGTTTTAACAAACTGAATGCATGGTGCACTCCCAGCTGCAGCATGGTTACTTTTCACATTAACCCATTGAAACATTCAAATCAAATGTTTTTATAGATAATAATTGGTTATTAACAATTATGCCAATATAGTAAATGAGTACATTTAAACAGAAGCAACATAATTCTTAAGATAATTCAAAAAATCTTCATATGTAGATTGTTTAAATAAAGGGGAAGGGTAAAAAAAAATCCTTTAATTAAGGTTGCTCTGACATTTTAGTTCTTTATAAGTTTTTAGAGATACCGTGTAGAAATAAGCCCTTCAGCCCACCCCGACCATTGATAACCCTAACAGCAGTGCTTTGTTATCCCACTTTCACATCCTACACACTAGGGGCAATTTACAGAACCCAAATAACCTGCAAACCAGCACTTCTTTGGAATGTGGGAGGAAACGGAAGCACCCGGAGAAATCCCACGCGATCACAGGGGGAACGAACAAACTCCATACAGACAGCACCCATGGTCAGCTTTGTACCCAGGTCTCTGGCACTGAGAGGCAGCAGCTCCACTGATGTTCCACTGTGCCGCCCGAAATAAAATGTGAATCTAACAATAAATGCCAAATCAATCCACTCAGAGGTAATGCAACATATTCTTACCAAGAATCCCATTAGATATTATTGACATTTTAGTTATTTATTGTAACAAATTCTGTATGATTCTATGAAAGTGCTTGTATAAATATTTACTGATTCGGTGTCCTAGAGATTGTACAGTCAGTGGCAACCTTCCATGTTGGCATTGATGTTCACTGCATGTTCTCACTCAATTTGTTCAAATCCCCTGCAAGAACTTGATCGATGAAGCTGACACCAACCTGAGTGGTGAAGACCTGTGCTATTGTAGAACCTTCTCGTGAACAGAACAAGTCCTCCCCATACAACCACCAAAATGGTATTTGACAGCTTGCAAAACATGATGCCTGGCATAGGTGCTGTCAAAACATGCAAGTAATTAAAAAAAGCAAGTAAAACAAGTTTTGGATTGTCAGTGTATTGCCAAAATGGTATGAGTGTTCTGGCGGAGAACATGAACGGGCAAAGAGTAGTGAAGAGCACAATGTTTCATGTTTGAACATTGATCTCCCAGTAGCACAGAAGCCCTGATAATATTAATTCCAGGATTTACATGGGGGGAGGGGAGAGTGGCAACCCGACGCAAGTGCTGTCCCCAGAGTCTACTTCGTGAGCCGCAACAACAACAGCCTTGTCACTGGACTGCGCGGTGGGTGAAGAAGGCCGTGCACTTTGCGAGTCGGGAGTGGGGTTCGAAACCGGAGCTCTGATAGAAGTATGTAAAATTATAAGAGGCATAGATAGGGTCGACAGGATGGAAAATTCAAATACCAGAGAGCATGACTTTAACGTGAGAGGGACACAAGATTTGAGGGACAATTTATTTTTTACACACAGAGGGTGGTGAGTGCCTGAAACATACTACCGGGGGTTGCGGTTGAGGTAGATACTATAGTGGCATTTTTACAAGACTTTTGGATCGGCATATGGCTATGTGAGGAATGAAAGGAAATGGATTATGTTCAGGTAAATAATAGTTGGTCTTGGCATCATGTTCGGCACAGTCATTGCGAGCTGAAGGGCCTGTTCTTGTACTGTACTGTTCGATGTTCTATAAAGGCTTGCAAATATAATTATGTTTTTCTCAACATCCCAACGTGCTCCAGAAGAAACAGAGCTAGGCATGAGCTGAGATTTTACACACATTAAAGTCCTTAAAAAAAGTATATCCAGAAAATCTATTTCATCAGCAATGTTGATTGGAGAATAAATATTGGGTAAAACACAAGAAAAAATCCTCTGGCTTGAAAATAATCCATGCAAACTTTCTCTCCCCTACGGAGAGCAGGTAGCATCTCAATGTTACATCTTCAATTAAAAATCAGCACCTTTTACATTACTTCATTCCCTCCTATACAGTTCCAGAGTGTCAGCGTAGATACTCAAACTCAACACTCTGGGAGCAAGACATATCATTCACACTAAGAGACAAGAGAATACCAAGTGAGCCATGGATAACATTGGAAGTTTGTTTTCATGTGCACTCTAAATAGGGTATTGATTAACAATTCTGAATATCCTTCAAAGTTAAAAAACGGTCATAAACTGCAATTACAATCAATTCTGCAGCTTTCTATGCCCCTAATGTATGTTGTTATGAATGTTGGCATATGTAAACATTGTTTGATTGTGAAAAGGTGGGAAATTTGCAAGATCAATAAAAATCTACAATGTGTATTCTGCATAAATATTTGTGCTCAGACTTGAATTAGTCAGGTGTTAGGTAATGGAATACAAATTCATATTTGCTGTAGAGTTTCACCAAACATTCTATAATCCCCATTTCACATTTTTCAGTTTCAAGCATTAAATTTAAAGTATTGGCACTATAGATTAAACAAATAATTTATAACATTTGAGAAGTCTATAGTTCAAATACTTTCAACTGCATTCCAGCTTTTGCAGCTCCATTGCCAGAATAGAAAATAAATACAACATTATGCTGCTTGCTCAGGTTTGATGATAGACTGAAATGACACCGAAATGTAGATGGAGTTAATATACGTTAGAATGTCTCCACCCCCCCCCCCCCTCCACAAATATGTTAATTGAGGTTATTACATTCAATAAACTTATCAACAGCCAGTCGTAAAATAAATTAAACCTTAAAGAGATTTAAATTTAATTTGTTAATTTCATATGATTCAAGTGATCACTCCCAAAATTCAAAAAGATTTGGTTAGTTTGGAAGCTCGGTTTTAAAATTTTACTGGAAAATATTTTGATAATGTTAAATCAGGCTTGACGAGTTTTGCATAATTCATAGCCAGTTGAAAATTTTTGTTTCCACCCCAATGTGAATGACTGAGTCACTTTACTGTAAAAGCCCAGGATGTTAATCATACTCAAAACATGTGAGTGTAAACAGACAAAAATCTGTCAGTTGTCTCAATATAAACAATATCAAAATGTAAAGTACCTAAATGTTATATGAAAGTTATAAATGAAAGTCTGGTTTATTCTGGATCCTATCATTTCACATATATCCTCAATTTAAAAAATGTCAGTGAGACCAATTAATTATATATACACTGTGTGTTGATTTTCTTAAAGCCTCTGTCATATTTAGCACATGTGAAATATTTTTCACTGAACTCTTAACACAGATTTTCTAATGCATGCATTTTGCCATGGTGTGCATTTGAACAGAATATAATCATATTTTTATTTTTTAAGAACTGTCCTTGACAAACAAGGCTCAAACCTGCAACTGGTAAAATGTAGCGAAATCAAAATAACAAATGTGCCACAGATACTCAAAAAAGATTTAAATGAGTTTTTATTTTCATAATGCAGCAATTTAACACCTTCCATGCCACCTATCTTTATGTTACCATTGCTTAATCCTCCACTATCAATATCCTAGGACCTCTGTTGACCCCATATTCAACTGGGTACTCTGCTGTGAGTTACTCATCTTCGACCATTCAAAATCCTTTCTGTCAACTACAGAACACAATTTAAGAGTGTGATAGAATAATCTTCACTTGCTCCAACAACTCTAAAAAATTGTTGACACCATATTGATAAAATCAACTGTTTGATCGGTACCTCTCGAACTAGCCCCTATAAGCGCATTTAGTGCATACCATCTACACAATAAACTGCAGTTACTTGCCTACACTCATCCAACAGTGCCACACAAAACCACAATCAAAGGTGTACCATGCCCATGGGAACACCAGTACTTGCATGATCCCTTCCAAGTCGTGTATCATTTTGAGTTGGAAATATAATCACCATCCCTTCATTGTCACTGAATCTAAATCCTGGAAACCCTCCATAACACTACAGTGAAAGTACCTTCACCAGAAGGATTGCAGTGGTTCAAGGCAGCTCATCACCACCTCAATGACTAATTAGGAATGAACAATAAATTGTGGCCTCATCAGTGATGTAAGATCCTGCAAAAATATTGAAACAACTCTAATGCTTTCAAATAACTCTTTGCAATATTCACTATAGGCAAGCATGACAGCTTAAAGTTTCATCTATAAAAGAGAAACCTCAACAATCTAGTATTTCCCCTTGCCGTGTACCGATTTGCTAGAGGTGATTGGCCCTAGATCCAGGATAGGGCCTGAAATCATAATGTACCACCTCTTAGATCAAAATGTTGCCAACAAGCCAACATATCAAAGATAGACACAAAAAGCATCATTAAGAAGAAAGAGAGCACTGGTGAGCTTACTAATCACAAAGGGACTGGCAGGGCAAGGACGACCTCCACAGCTGATGCCAGAAGAATTCTCTCTATAAATAAAGAAAAATCCCCAAACACCTGTCTGACAGATCAGAAACACTTTTCAGGTGTAGATTTGTCAATGACCATTCTCCGCAGAAGAATTCATGAACAGAAATACAGAGGCTACAATGCAAGATGCAAACCACTGGTTAGCCGCAAAAATAGGATGGCCAGATTAAGTACTTAAAAAAGCAACCACAGTTCTGGAAAAAGGTCTTGTGGACAGATGAGATGAAGATTAACATATCAGAGTGATGGCAAGAGCAAAGTATGCAGGAGAGAAGGAACTGCCCCAGATCCAAAGCATACCACCTCATCTGTGAAACACAGTGGTGGGGGTGTTATGGCCTGGGCATGTATGGCTGCCGAAGGTACTGGTTCACTTATTTTCATTGATGATAGAACTGCTGATGGTAGTAACATAATGGATTCTGAAGTGTTTAGACACATCCTATCTCTCAAGTTCAAATAAATGCCTCAAAACTCATTGGCCGGTGGTTCATTCTACAGCAAGACAATGATCCCAAACATACTGTTAAAGCAATAAAAGAGTTTTTCAAAGCTAAAAATTGTAAATTCTTGAGTGGCCAAGTCAATCACCCGATCTGAATCCAATTGAGCATGCCTTTTATATGCTGAAGAGAAAACTTAAGGGGACTAGCCCCAAAAACAAGCATAAGCTAAAGATAGCTGCAATACAGGCCTGGCAGAGCGTCACCAGAGAAGACACCCAGCATCTGGTGATGTCCATGAATCGCAGACTTAAAGCAGTCATTGCATGCAAAGGATATGCAACAAAATACTAAATATGACTACTTTTCATTTTACATGACATTGCTGTGTCCCAAACATTATGGTGCCCTGAAATGGGGGGACTATGTATAAACACTGCTGTAATTTCACCATGGTGAAACCAACATGTATAAAAATTACCTTTATTAAAATTGACAATGTGCACTTCAACTACATGTGATTTTTTCTATTACAAATCTCAAATTGTGGAGTACAGAGGCAAATAAATAAATGACGTGTCTTCGTCCCAAACATTATGGAGGGCACTGTAGAACAATGAATGAAAGATATGCAAAAAAGTAACAATGATAAAGGAAACAGGCCATTGTTAGTCCTACCCCCTCCCCTGATATCAATCTGAAGACGGGTCTCGACCCGATAATGTCGCCAATTCCTTTGCTGCATAGATGCTGTCTCACCCGCTGAGTTTCTCCAGCATTTTGTGTCTACCTTCGATTTTACCAGCATCTGCATTTCTTTCTTAAACATTGTTAGCTGTTTGTTGGGTGAAAATGGGAAGCTGGTGCGACTTGGGTTGGGGAGGAATGGAGAGAGAGGGAATGCCGGGTTACTTGAAGTTAGAGAAATCAATATTCATACCACTGGGATTTGGTGGGAGATTGCAACCTTCACGTGGTCCGCCCTGTTTCGATGAATGCTATCAACCTGGCGTGCACAATCAAATAAGATCAAATAGAACAAGTTGTCCTCCAACTTTAGGCTGTGCACACCATACGTAAGAAGAAGCTACCACTGGGCTGCAAGCTGCCCAAGCGAAATATGAGATGCTGTTCCTCCAATTAGCACTTAGCCTCACTCTGACAATTGAGGAGGCCTAGGACAGAAAGGTCAGTGTGGGAATGGGAAGAAGAATTAAAGTGTTTAGCAACCGGGAGATCACGTAGGGCCAGGCAGACTGGGCGTAGGTGTTCAGTGAAACAATCGCCTAGTCTACATTTGGTCTTGCAGATGTATAAGAATCCACATCTTGAGCAACGGATACAGTAGATGAGGTTGGAGGAGGTGCAAGTGAACCTTTGCCTAATCTGAAAGGATTGTCGGGGTCCCTGGACAGTCGAAGAAAGAGGTAAAGGGACAGGTGTTGCATCTCCTGCGCTTGCAGGGGAAGGTGGGGGTGGTTTGGGTGGGAAGGGATCAGTTAACCAGGGAGTTGTGGAGGGAACGGTCTCTGCAGAAGGCGGAAAGGGGAGGAGATGGGAAGATGTGACTAGTGGTGGGATCCCGTTGGAGGTGGCAAAAATATCGGAGGGCAGTCACAGTAGCGCAGCAATAGAGTTGCTACCTTACAGCGAATGCAGCACCGGAGACTCGGGTTCGATCCCGACTACAGGTGCTGTCTGTACGGAGTTTGTACGTTCTCCCCGTAACCTGCATGGGCTTTCTCCGAGATCTTCGGTTTCCTCCCACACTCCAAAGACATACAGGTTTGTAGGTTAATTGGCTTGGTAAATGTAAAATGTAGGATAGTGTTAATGTGCGGGGATCACTGGTCGGTGCGGATCTTTAATCTTAAAAAAAAACATGTGTTGTATGGGACGGCTGATGGGTTGAAAGGTTGAAAGGTAAGGACTATGGGGACTCAGTCTCTGTTGCGACAAGGGGTAGGGGGAGCCAGGGCAGTTGTGGGGTACCGAGGAGACCTATGTGAGGGCCTCATCTATGATGGGAGAGGGGAATCCCTGTTCCCCAAAGAATGAGGACATCTCGGATGTCCTGGTATGGAACACCTCATATTGGTGTTAAAGAAGGAACTGCAGATGCTGGAAAATCGAAGGTACACAAAAATGCTGGAGAAACTCAGCGGGTGCTGCAGCATCTATGGAGCGAAGGAAATAACGTCTGAAGAAGGGTTTCGGCCCGAAACGTTACCTATTTCCTTCGCTCCATAGATGCTGCTGCACCCGCTGAGTTTCTCCGGCATTTTTGTGTATCTCATATTGGTCGACGTGTTCATTTACACAAATTAAATTAATCATTTGAAACCCACCAGATTTGATAAATACAGAAATATTCCGAAATGTCAACTATTCATGTTCCCCAGAGCTGCCTGACCCGCTGAGTTCCTCCAGTACTGTGGATAAATGGCGTCCCGGGGTTAAACTAACACAATTGAAACTAAAACATTGTCAGATTCACAGAAAACGATCCCACTTTACGTTCAAAAAGCAGAGTTTAGGAACAGTACTTGGAAATAAAGTTAATAACATATGCCTTTGGAAAATAGATTTCTTTTTTGAAAAGGTATGAAGTGTCATCTTCATTTTGCTGTAGCATATATTTTGCTGTTGCTGCATAAGCTACGAATACGACTAATGATATCTGAGGAACACATATTTAATTATTAAATAGCAAATCACACCCGAATTTAATTTCCCCCTTTTGTTACGCCCGTCCCTGTTAATCCATAAAAACCTGCGCGCTTCCCTCCGACGAACATCATTCTGAAATACTATCAACATTACAACTGTTCATGAACAGACAGGCAAAGAACGACTCACCAAAATACACTTCGTCACAACTACTGCACGCTCCGGATAACCCAACAGAAACCTTTAAACTGGTCTCAGGCACAAAAGTTAACTTCTTCAAAATAAGCGTGCGACATATATTCTGCGCTGAACAGCTAAAGGGAGCGCTTTAAACGAAATGTTCCTCCTGTAGTCTAGTGGTGCCAAACTGAAGTCTCCGCCCTGCATGATAATGAATACGCTGCATTCCTAAAGATATACCGAAACTGGGCAAGGTCGTGTGCAAACAAACAGATGGAATCCGGAAGTGGGCTCTCTGCTAATGTCAGACCTCAAAGCAAACCCTGATAATTGAACGGTGCCAAGAATTGTGAAAGAAAATGGCTTACGAACTTATTGTGCTTCTCTGAGCAGGAACCCGACCATTTCCTCTGAAACTGCACTGATTGCCTTCATAACGCGACGACCTCATTCTATCGTAGAACTGAGGAACTGCAGATGCTGGTTTACAGAAAAGGACGCAAAATGCTGGAAACTTTTCGCGGGTCAGGCAGCATCTCCGTGGTATGTGGACAGCTGATGTTTCAGGTTGGCTCCCTTCTTCAGACTACGGTTTACCTTCATTGTCCAGATCATATTAAAAATTATATTCAGCATTTGATAATTCGTGTAACCTCTGATTATGTTGAGTCCTTAATAAATTAAAAACTGGAAATATAGACTTCTATTGCTCTTCCTTATTCTCGGAAACTTCACATCATATAAATTGGGAAGTATCTCCAAATGTTCTATCCCCATCAAAAAAAGACAAGATTGGTTAAAACTCTACTATTTTCGATCACATTGCAGAATAAAAGCCCCGCCCAACCGAGTTCGAAGAAATGCACAAGCACTTTTGGCAAGGATCAAGTGTGCACCACATTGGTGAAAGAATGAACAAATGTATTCATTTATGATCTGGGCATAATTGGCAAGCTCAACATTTATTGCCAATCCCTAATTGCTCTTGAAAAGCTGGAGGCAAGACGTTTTCTCGAACCACTGCAGTCCTTCTGGCATTCACACAATGTTACTGGGTGGGGAGTTCCAGGATTTAGACCCAACAATGACGAAGGACCTGCAAACATTTCCTTTTCAGAATTATGCGTAACTTGGAGGGGAAATTGTAGACAGTGATGTGTAGGAAGGAACTGCAGATGCTAGTTTACACCGAAGATAGACACAAAAGGCCACTGACCTGAAACATTAACTCTATTTCTCTCACCACACAATGCTGCCCGTGCTGTTGAGCATTTCCACCTTCCATTTTATTTTCAATTTCCAGCATCTATGGTATATTTTATTTTCATGTGCTAATTTATGTTAATAGTCAAACAATATCACTTCATATTGTACTTATGATTCAACTTCACCTTGAATTTATATTGCTTTTCAAATAAGTATAATAAGTATTGACATAGAAATTTTATCCTACTGTAATAGAGACTCAATGAGGAGATTCCATGAGGAACAAACAGATGAAAGGCCTACTTAGTAATATGAAATCTGTGATTATCCCTCTTCTACACTACTTGTCAGTACTTGCAATACTCGCGAAACTATTCTTCAGAAATATAGGCTTCATTTTCACTATTGCAAAGACGTGCAAAAAAACACATAAGGAGGTGGTACCAATTGGTTTTTTTCCTGCGTCACCCTTGCCTTCCCATAAAACAAAAAAAATGCAGACCATATATACATTTAGTAATGACATGAGTAATGAGCTGATTAACAGCCACACGGTTATCTCAACTTCAACGTGATGACCAGAGGTGAGAAAGACCAAGAAGCCCTACCTGGCAATTCCATGTATTGAAGAGACCGTCTAGTTGTTTGCTAATCGGTAATCCAACACGAGTCAAGAGTCAAGTCAAGAGTGCTTTATTGTCATATGTCCCAGATAGGACAATGACATTCTTGCTTGCTGTAGCACAACAGAATATTTAAAATAGGACCTAACGGGAGAAGTGAAAAAGTTCAGTGTGTGTATACACATGCACACATACTCAATAACTAACAAATATAGTGCAATAATAATTTAATCTGTTGCAGTTCAGAGCTTTTTTTGTTGTCAATAGACAATAGACAATAGGTGCAGGAGTAGGCCATTTGGCCCTTCGAGCCAGCACCGCCATTCAATGTGATCATGGCTGATCATCCCAAATCAGTACCCCGTTCATGCCTTCTCCCCATATCCCCTGACTCCACTATTTTTAAGAGCCCTATCTAGCTCTCTCTTGAAAGCATCCAGAGAACCTGCCTCCGCTGCCCTCTGAGGCAGAGAATTCCACAGACTCACCACTCTCTGTGAGAAAAAATGTTTCCTCGTCTCCGTTCTAAATGGCTTACTCCTTATTCTTAAACTGTGGTTCTGGACTCCCCCAACATCGGGAACATGTTTCCTGCCTCCAGCATGTCCAAACCCTTAACAATCTTATATGTTTCAATAAGATTCCCTCTCATCCTTCTAAACTCCAGAGTGTACAAGCCCAGCTGCTCCATTCTCTCAGCATATGACAGTCCCGCCATCCCGGGAATTAACCTTGTAAACCTACGCTGCACTCCCTCAATAGCAAGAATGTACTTCCTCAAATTAGGAATGTCCTTCCTCAAAACTGCACACAATACTCCAGGTGTGGTCTCACTAGGGCTCTGTACAACTGCAGAAGGACCTCTTTGCTCCTATATTCGATTCCTCTTGTTATAAAGGCCAACATGCCATTCGCTTTCTTCACTGCCTGCTGTACCTGCATGCTTACTTTCATAGACTGATGTACAAAGACCCACAGATCCCGTTGTAGTTCCCCTTTTCCCAACTTGACGCCATTTAGATAGTAATCTGCCTTCCTGTTTTTGCTACCAAAGTGGATAACCTCACATTTATCCGCATTAAACTTCATCTGCCATGCATCTGCCCACTCCCCCAACCTGTCCAAGTCACCCTGCATTCTCATAGCATCCTCCTCACAGTTCACACTGCCACCCAGCTTTGTGTCATCTGCAAATTTGCTAATGTTACTTTGAATCCCTTCATCCAAATCATTGATGTATATTGTACATATTGTACATATATTGTACATATATTGTCGTGTTTAATAGCCTGATGGCTGTGGAGAATAAGCTGTTCCTGAACCTGGACGTTACAGTTTTCAGGCTCCTGTACCTTCTTCCCAATGGCAATGGTGAAATGAGTGTGTGGCCAGGATGGTGTGGGTCTTTGATGATGTTGGCTACCTTTTTTAGGCAGCAACTTCGATAGATCACTTCGATGGTGGGGATGTCAATGCCAGTGATGGACTGGGCAGTGGTCACAACTTTTTGCGGTCTTTTCCGCTCCTGGACTTTCAAGTTGCCAAACCAGGCAACGATGCAACCAGTCAGCATGCTCCCTACTGTGCACCTGTAGAAGTTCAGGAGAATCCTATTTGACATGCCGAATCTCCGTAATCTTCTGAGGTGCTCCCGTACTGATTGTTACTGAGGATGAAATGTTTCTGGTAATTTGAACTGACTGTGGTCTGTGGATGAGGAAGTCGAGGATCCAATTGCAGAGGGATGCGCAGAGACTCAGTTCCGTGAGCTTAGTAACCAGCTTGGAGTGGATGATGGTATTGAACGCCAAGTTGTAGTCTATAAACAGCCTGACGTAAGTGTTTTTATTGTCCAAATGGTCCAATGAGGAGTGGAGAGCCAGTGAGATCGCATCTTCCGTTGACCTGTTGTGGCGGGAGGCGAACTGTAGTGGGTCGAGGTTCTTGTCGAGATAGGAGTTGATGTGCCCCTTAACAGTAAGCTGGTGGAGAACTTAACACAGATCCATTTCATATCCTCATGTGCCTTGAGCTCTACTTGTCTAAAATAAAGCTGCCATAGATGATTAAAATAGTAAGGGAAGTACATCAACAAGATACATCAATAACATCAAACCAAAAGGCAAATGTTAGTGCAGATCCTGCAGACCGAGAGTTATATAAGGAAAAGCATAAAGGCTCTGTCTCACGGTGTTGCGGTCATTGGCGGTGAAGCGCGGCATCGCCGGAAGAGGGGACCGCACGTCAACCCCGAGAGCGCCGAGTACGGCCGGTCCCACGAGTTTGCGGTGTTATAGAAAATAAAGCAAGCGGGGCTGTGGCAGCGGTAGTGCTGATCGCGGCGCCCGTGCCGCACACGTGCCTCACTGGCGGAGGCTGTGGTGGTGAGAGTTCCACTCACGGCGCTCGTGCCGCACTGGCGGCGGCGGTGACCGTGCCTCACTGGCGGCAGCTGTGGCGGTGACCGTGCCTCACTGGCGGCGGCTGTGCGGTAAGATATTTTTTTTCAACAGTGCTGACTTTTTGTGAGCACCGTGCGGTGTTGGGACCAACGCCGTACGGCCTCGGCGGTGGGCGTTTGACCGAACCCACGGTCTCTGGCGGTCCACGAGCGGTAGATACTTCCTGTATCACCGCCAATGACCGCAGACTCGTGAGACAGGCCTTTAAGGGAACAAAAGCATAATGGCTCTGTCCCATGGGTTTGCGGTCGTTGTCGGTGAAGCGCGGCGTCGCCGGAAGAGGGGACCACACGGCAACCACGAGAGCGCCGCACGGATGCTGCGTGGGGGGCCAAGTACGGCCGGTTCAACGAGCTTGCGGTTTCGGCTGATGACGTCTTTCGGATCGCGGGGCTGTGGTGGCGGCCATGCCGCACACGTACCTAACTAGTGGCGGCTTTGGTGGCGGCCGTGCCGCACACGTACCTCACTAGCGGCGGCTGTGGCGGTGCAGGTTCGACTCACGGCGCTCGTGCCTCACTGGCGGCGGCTGTGGCGGTGACCGTGCCGCACACGTGCCTCACTGGCGGCGGCTGTGGGGGTGCAGGTTCGACTCACGGCGCTCGTGCCTCACTGGCGGCGGCTGTGTGGTAGGAACATATTTTTGGACAGTTGTTTTTTTTTTAGCACCGTGCGGTGTTGGGAACAGCGCCGCACGGCCCCGGAATTGTGCGTTTGACCGAGCCCGCGGTCTCTGGCGGCCCAGGAGCGGTAGATAGTTCCTGTTTTTTGCCGCCAATGACCGCAGACTCGTCAGACAGGCCTTTAAGGGAACAAATAATAATAGCTACAAAAGACAAGTATATTAAAACAAAATGTATCAGACTTCAAAATCGAAGCAACAATGTAAACAAATTATATTTTGAGAAAGAGGGTGGGTACGATCAGTGTGGACTCCCTAATAAATGAACAATGGTGATACTCCAATTGAAAAAAAAGACAAAGGAAAAGAGTGAAATGGAGGACATGATGAAGTGATTACTTCATCAACTATGTTTCCAAACACCAGTATTTACATTAGAGGAAGAAAATAGCATCCTGGGTATCGTCAGGAAATTTAAACTGCATTTGGGAATTAGGATCATAAGTGATAGATGTGGAATTAGGCCCTTCAACCCATCAAGTCTACTCTGCCATTCAATCATGACTGATCTATCTCTCCCTCCTAACCCCATTCTCCAGCCTGTTCCCCATAACCTCTGACACCTGTACCACAGATCCCCACATTTAATTTAAGAAAATGGTAGCATTGGAGGGTGGATCGCTTCCACCCTCGTGATCAGTGACTTTTTATCATGGTATATGTCGATCTGGTGCACAGGCACACCAAAAAAGTTAAACAATATTTTGTTTTCTGGCAAAGTATATTTACATATCGGCACCGTTTAGTCCTCAAATGGTTTCAATTTTTGGTATTTAAAGGAACAAGAAGATGCCAAAGAAGATCACTGATGCCCTTAGTCCAATAAAGTCAGAGTCATAGAAAGATACAGCATGGAAACACATACTTTGGCCAACCAATCTTCACCTAAATTGCCCCTTGGGGATGAATAAAGTGCTTGATTGATTGATTGATTGACCTATCATCAACCACCCATTTATTATTATTTTTTTAAATTCATACTTTTATTAGAAGCAAAAACATATTATGGTAAAAACATTTCATGTATATCAATCATACATTATTAATATTATCAATTGTGGATTGATTCTGCTTCTAGTTTTTTTTTAGAGATAGAAAGTAAGAAAGAAAGAGAGAGAAAAAACAACACAAATGTCAAGATAAAAAAAGAGCGGAATGATTTACTAATAATACATCATTGGAGATAGGTTCGTAGGTTATAAAGTATAACTTTTCATCTAATCCTAAGTTCAAGCTTCAGTTAGGTTCCCGTGCCGAACCGATATACCCCTTCAAATAGTCAATGAATGGAGACCATATTCTAACAAAAAGTTCTTGTTTGTCCATTAAGACAAGTCTGATTCTTTCCAGGTGTAGGGTCTCCGACATTTCCATAATCCACATTTTAATTGTGGGGGTTATAGGGCCTTTCCAAAATTTTAATATAAATTTTTTCCCAGTTATTATACTGTAGTCTATGAAGTTTCTTTGGCTTGTTGTGAGTGTTAGACTTTGTTCTGATATTCCAAGTATTATTAGTTTTGAGTCGGGATCCAATTTAGTATTGACAATTCAGAAATTATTCTAAAAATATCAATCCAGAAATTTTTAATTTTTATACAATTTGCAAAAGTATGTGTTAAGTTAGCCTCTAGATGCTGACATTTATCACAGATAGGAGAGATATGTGGGAAAATTCTATTTAGTTTTGCTTTAGAATAATGTAATCTGTGTAATACTTTAAATTGTATTAAAGCATGTCTGGCATTTAACGAGCATTGATGAATATATTGTAGACTTTCATCCCAAATATCTTTTGTTATAGATTGGCCTAATTCATTTACCCATGTGTGTCTATATGATTCCATCGATGGGACCTCATTATCTAAGAGGGTGTTATAAATATAAGTTATTAATTTTTCTGTATTAGGATGTTTATTCAAACTTTCATCAAGGATTTCTGGTTCCCTAGTCCTATAATTTTGTGTATTGGATTTAACATAATCTCTAAGTTGTAGATATCTGAAAAAATTACTTGAGTGTAGTCCGTAGATCTGTTGTAACTCCTGAAATGAAAGAAAAGTGCCCTTCCTATAAAGATGTCCCATCTTTTTAATTCCGTAATTTTTCCATTGTGTGAAACCTTTATCCAATATGGAAGGTTTAAATAAAGGGTTGTTTACAATGGGAAAATAAAGTGATATATTATCCAATTTCAAAGCCGTTTTTAATTGTTTCCAGGTTCGTATACCACTATGTATTATAGGGTTTTCCCTATAGGTTTTTTTGTGCAATTTTGTGGGAGCAAACATAATCACACCAATTTCAAAAGGCAAACAGTCTTCCTTTTCCATCCTAAGCCAATCTGGTTGCTCATCCATTTCTTCCAGCCAGAAATTCATGTTTTTAATATGGACTGCCCAAAAATAAAACAAAAAATTTGGCAAAGCTAAACATCCATTTATCTTTGATTTACATAAATGTTTTTTGCTTATTCTATGATTCTTATAATCCCAGATGAAACTTGTAACAATGGAATTGACTTAAAAAAAAAAAAAAATTGGGATATATATCGGAATTGATTGAAATAGGTACAGTAATTGCGGTAAAAAAATCATTTTTATAGCATTCATTCTACCAAACATTGAAATGGGAAGTGTTTTCCAATACTGAATATTATTATGTAGTTTATTCAGTAAAGGTGGGAAGTTTAATTTAAATAGAAGAGTATATGTCTTAGTTACATAAATTCCTAAATATTTAAATTTTTCCTTAATTATTTTAAAAGGAAATTGTTGTAGTGTATGTAAATTGAGTTCCGTTATTGGCATGATTTCGCTTTTATTCCAATTAATTCTATATCCCGAATGACCAAATTGAGTTATTAAATTTAATAATAATAATAATAATAATAAATTTTATTTATGGGCGCCTTATACCAAAGTCTCAAGGACACCTTACAGAATTTAACAAGTAAGAAACATATAATCGGAGTAAAATAAATTATAAAGACATCACCAATACACAAATTAAAGACAGAATTCGATCCAAAGACAAAAAAATCAGAAACACTATGTGAGGAGAGAGCAGCGGCAGCTAAACCGCGCCAGCGTCCACTCTCCCTTCCGACCGCCATCTTGGACACAGACTAAAATAGACACTACACACAAAAATCATCCCCCCACAATGGTTACCACTGTGGGGGAAGGCACAATGTCCAGTCCCCATCCCCAGTTCTCCCAAAGTCAGGCCTATTGAGGCCTCCGCTATTGCCTCTACGGAGGCCCGATGTTCCTGGCCGTTCTCACCGGGTGCTGTTGCCCCGGCGTAGGAAGAGTCCTCTCAGCAGCTGGGCCACCTGGAACGGCCGCATTCCTGACCGGAGGCCGCGGCTTCCGAAGCCGACAAGGCCGCGCCGGTTTGGAGCTCCCAGGCTTCCGATGTTGAAGTCGATGATAGAGTCGGCGCCACCGCCCGCGGCTGGCCGCTCCGCAGTCCCGCAGCCCGGAGGTGTTGACCTCGGCGGTCACAGCTCACCGGAGCTCCAGCGCGTCGATCCAGCGCGGCGACCCAGGCAAGGCATCGCCCGCTCCACTCCACGATAGTGCTCCAGCGCTGTGCCGCCACCGAAGCTGAAGATGCTGGGCAGTCCCCGCCAGGTTTAATAGGTTTGGAATGTTAGTTTCTGGCTTTGTAATATATATTAATACATCATCTGCATATAAAGAGATTTTATTCATTGTGTCTTTAGTATTATACCCGTATATTTCTGGGTGGGCTCTAACACTTTCTGCTAATGGTTCAATTGCAAGAGCGAATAATAATGGGGATAGCGGGCATCCTTGTCTACAACCTCTAGAAGGTTTGAATTTAGTTGATAATATTAGGTTTGTTAATATTCTAGTGGTTGGGTTAGAATATAAAAGTTTAACCCATGTGCAGTACTTCTCTCCCAATTGAAATTTTTCCATCACCGATTTGGCATGATTTCGCTTTTATTCCAATTAATTCTATATCCCGAATGACCAAATTGAGTTATTAAATTTAATAATAATAATAATAATAATAAATTTTATTTATGGGCGCCTTATACCAAAGTCTCAAGGACACCTTACAGAATTTAACAAGTAAGAAACATATAATCGGAGTAAAATAAATTATAAAGACATCACCAATACACAAATTAAAGACAGAATTCGATCCAAAGACAAAAAAATCAGAAACACTATGTGAGGAGAGAGCAGCGGCAGCTAAACCGCGCCAGCGTCCACTCTCCCTTCCGACCGCCATCTTGGACACAGACTAAAATAGACACTACACACAAAAATCATCCCCCCACAATGGTTACCACTGTGGGGGAAGGCACAATGTCCAGTCCCCATCCCCAGTTCTCCCAAAGTCAGGCCTATTGAGGCCTCCGCTATTGCCTCTACGGAGGCCCGATGTTCCTGGCCGTTCTCACCGGGTGCTGTTGCCCCGGCGTAGGAAGAGTCCTCTCAGCAGCTGGGCCACCTGGAACGGCCGCATTCCTGACCGGAGGCCGCGGCTTCCGAAGCCGACAAGGCCGCGCCGGTTTGGAGCTCCCAGGCTTCCGATGTTGAAGTCGATGATAGAGTCGGCGCCACCGCCCGCGGCTGGCCGCTCCGCAGTCCTGCAGCCCGGAGGTGTTGACCTCGGCGGTCACAGCTCACCGGAGCTCCAGCGCGTCGATCCAGCGCGGCGACCCAGGCAAGGCATCGCCCGCTCCACTCCACGATAGTGCTCCAGCGCTGTGCCGCCACCGAAGCTGAAGATGCTGGGCAGTCCCCGCCAGGTTTAATAGGTTTGGAATGCTAGTTTCTGGCTTTGTAATATATATTAATACATCATCTGCATATAAAGAGATTTTATTCATTGTGTCTTTAGTATTATACCCGTATATTTCTGGGTGGGCTCTAACACTTTCTGCTAATGGTTCAATTGCAAGAGCGAATAATAATGGGGATAGCGGGCATCCTTGTCTACAACCTCTAGAAGGTTTGAATTTAGTTGATAATATTAGGTTTGTTAATATTCTAGTGGTTGGGTTAGAATATAAAAGTTTAACCCATGTGCAGTACTTCTCTCCCAATTGAAATTTTTCCATCACCGAAAATAAATATGACCATTCTACCTGATCAAATGCCTTTTCAGCATCTAACGAAATAATTGCTAAATCTGCATTAGCTATTCTATTTGAGTATATAATATTGAATAGTCGTCTCAGATTATAAAATGAGTAACGTTTTGGAATAAAACCTGTTTGGTCGGGGTGTATTAATTTGTTAATCACTAAACTCAATCTATGAGATAGGATTTTAGTTAATGTTTTCTGATCAGTATTTAGGAGAGCTATTGCTCTATATGAACCTGGGTCTTCAAGATCCTTATCTGTTTTTGGTATAAGTGTTATTGTAGATTCGTTTAAAGTTTTTGGGAGTTTCTGTTGAGTATAAGCATATTTATACAGTGTCTGTAAGCGTGGGGAAATCAGATCATAAATTTTTAAATAAAATTCAGAGCTTAGGCTGTCAGGACCTGCGGCCTTTCCATTTTTTAAAGATCTAATTGACTCTTCGATATCTTTTACCGTTATTTCAGCCCCTAGTAATTCTCTCTCATTCAGATCTAAACCCGTAAGATTACATTTCTGTAAAAATGCTTCCATTCCTGCTGATTGTTTTGTCACTTTAGCTGAGTAAAGTTTTTGATAGTATTGTAAAAATCTGTCATTGATATCTTTGGGCAGTGTTAATATCTCTCCATTGTCTGATCTAATTTTATAAATTGTTTTTTCCCCGTCCAGTTTATGAAGTTGACGTGCTAATAGTTTTTGTGGTTTATCGCCAAATTCAAAATTTAATTTTTGTATGTTGATAAAGTTTTATAACTTGGTCTGAGTATATTTTATTTAACTTGTATTTCAGTGCTGCAATTTTATTATGTTTTGTCATAGAAGGTGCTACTGCATTTTCTATGTCTAATTGCCTTATTTCCGTTTCCAATGTTTGTTGTTTAGCCCTACTCTCTTTATTAAGAAATGCCTGGGAGGAGATTAATGCTCCTCGTACAAATGCTTTAACTGTTTCCCAAAGAAGTGGAGCAGAAATTTCAGGGTGGTCATTAGCCTCAAAAACCATATTAATCTGTTTTACAAGGTATTCGTGACATACCTTTTCATTTAATATTTGGGGGTTAAGTCTCCATTGTGTCTGTTTCTCGGCCATTCCGTTTAGTTTAATCATAAATGTTAGTGGAGCATGATCCGAGATTATAATATTATGATACTGCGAGTTGTGGGTAAATGGAATAAGTTTAGAGTCTACTAAGAAATAGTCTATCCTTGAGTATGTTTTATGCACCGGTGAATAAAATGAATATTCTCAACCGGTTGGATTTTCAATTCTCCAGACATCCTTGATGTTGGTAGTATTAATATATGTTTAAAAATTCACTTGACTGAGATTTTAATTTTCTTTGAGTCGATGATCTGTCTAAATAAGAATCTAGTGTACAATTTAAATCTCCACCAATTATTAAGTTATATTGTGTGCATTCCGGAATAGTATTGAGTATTCTCTTGAAAAACAATGGGCTATCGAAATTTGGTCCATATACGTTAAGAAGAGTCACTCTTTTTGAGTATAACTAACCTACTAATACAATATATCTGCCATCAATATCTTCTGTAGTTGATATATGTTTAAAAAGGTATACCTTTACAGATTAATATTGCAACCCCTCTAGATTTATGTGAGAATGAAGAGTGATACGTTTTTGCAATCCATTTTGCTTTCAATCTGTGCTGCGCTTCCTTTTTAAGATGTTTCCTGGAGGAATATTATATCTGCTTTAAGTGATTTTAAATGAGCTAATACTTTACCTCTTTTGATTGGTTCATTAATTCCCTTAACATTCCAACTGCAAAATGTAATTCCTTCACCCCCAATTTTCATATTAACGTCTTGCATCTTATGATTAAGGTGGTCTATGATGGAGCAAATGGTTCAGTACATTAAACCCTACCTTACACCCGAACATCAGATAGAATAATTTTAGATCTCGTAGATTTTCTTCTCGGACATATCTCCTTGAGTAAAACTTATAATTCCATTCAAAATAAAAATTATGATATAATATAAAATAGAAAAAGTAAAAGAGTATTATATTAGTAAAGTGTAAAAGAAAGAAAAAAACTACATCTATAGTTGGTGCAGTTAGTGATAGCCACCCTAATGTAGCTAGACATCTAAGGACTTCTGTACCCTTTGGTTAAAAAAAAGTATTACTAGCTCCGTATTTTCCTTGAAAGAAAAGTTGCAATTTCAATAAAAACAGTATATGGTGGAGGGGAAATGATAGTTATATTCCATTGGTGGAATAATTATTAGTCTCAAAGTAAAATATTAGTCTCGTATAGCAAAAATATTAGTCAAAGATTAGTCAAAAGTATCAAAGAAAATACCTCCTAAATTTTTATTAATAAATTGCCTGAATCACACATTACTTATGATTCATACTTTTAGCTAATTCTAAGTTGATCCAGTTAACAATAATTAATAATAATTAGTAATCATGATTAGTAGTAATTAGTAATAATTAGTACTGAAATATAAATATTATATATCAATAGCAAGATAACTACTCAATTCTCATTATACATTTTAAGCAGTCCTTAAGTATAGCAATTTAAATTTCCATTTCTTCTCTGTGGGGTAACGATGTCCGGTACCGTCAGGTGTATGTTGAGTGTTGAGTGTTATCAATCTTCGGTCTCAGCCTCGCTCTCGATGTTCTCGCAGTTCTCGATGTTCTGGGCGAATTCAAGAGCTTCTGTGTGTTTGATGAAGAAATATTCCTTCTTGTCGTAGGTGATTCTCAGTGTTGCGGGGTACATCAGTCCATATCTCAGATTTTTTATATTCTTAAGTATTCTTCTTGTGTCTGTAAACAGTGCTCTTTTCTTGGCGACCTCCTCAGGGTAATCTCGAAATATACTGATTTTATCTCCTTCAAATACGAGATTTCTGCTGCGAACGATTTTCTTCATCATATTCTCCAAAACATGATCATATTGCACCTTCACTATCAGTTGTCTCGGTGGGGCGCCCTCCTTTGGACGGTGTCTCAATGCTCTTTGTGCCCGAGCAAGTAAAGGTACTTGATCCAGATTTTAAACTTTTTTCAATAGATCTGCGGCAAATTCACGGGGGTCACGATTCCCCTCTCTGCCTTCCCGAATGCCCACAATTCTTAAATTCTGGCGTCTCTGACGTCCCTCCAAGTCAATACATTTTTCAGTTATTTTATGCAATAAGTCTGATAAACGCTTGTTCTCGGAGAGAAGCTTTTTTGTAGTTTTAGAGCTTGTTTCAGCAATTTGCTCTAATTCAATTACAATTTTATGTTGTTGATCTAGTGCCTGGGTGATGGGATCCAACTTAGAATTAAATCTGGATTCCATTAAATTTAATTTAGCATTTACCTCTTCAATCTTTTGATTAAGATTTTCTTCCATGTTTAACTTCCAGGTGTCCAGTACATCATGTACAGAGGCTATGACCTCTTCTTTAATTTCTTCTTTAATTTCTTCTTTAAAAATTTTCAATTCTTCCTTAAAGTTCTGTTTAAGTTTTTTCAATTCTTCCATTATCTTTGCGATTTCTTGTGCGAGGAAACTTCTTAGTTCTTCTACATCTGTTTTTTTCTTCTTTGAGATGTCGTCATGGGACGATGTTAAAACTGAGCCCGAGGCTTCAGTCGGGCCTACTTCTCTGCCCTTTTCTTGTCTTGGGGGGGGGGGGGGGTATGTTGTGTAGACATACCGCCAGTGTCGCGTGCCTGATGACGTCACACGCTTACTGCAAGCAGCCGGTGCCGTTGTACTGCAAGTAAGTCCCGTTCTTTTCCCCCGTTTTCAAGCGGATTTTTGCGGAGCTAGTCGGCGCGAGTCTCCCTTACTCCATAGCGCCACCGGAAGTGATCAACCACCCATTTAGACTAATCTGATATTAATCCAGTTTTTATTCTCCCCATATTCTCATCATCCGCTTGCATCATGGCCTGGTTCTGATATTCAAAAGCTCAAGAACAAAGGAGGCAGCAGAAAGGAGATTTTGCCTAATCCATCACCAGCACTGACCTCCTCACCATCAAAGGGATCTACAGGATGTGCTGCCTCAAGAAGACAGCTATAATCATCTAAGCATTTCTCTCGTTGCTCGATGTACTCTGGCCTTTGCACTATCATGATCTAGTTTACTTAGAATAACTGATAATTTGTAGTCTACTTATTGTATCTAATGTCCCTATAAAGGTCCAGCAAGGAAGAATTTTATTGTTCTGCTTCATATCCAGTGCATATGACAAATAAACACTCTCGACTCTACCACTCACCTGCAAACTGGAGGCAATTTATAATGGCCAATTAACCTACCAATTCACATGACTTTGAGATGTTGAAGAAAAGCAGTCACACAGGTAGCACTGAACCCATGTCTGATCCTGTGAAGTAATGGCTCAACTATCAGTGCAATTATGCCACCTTAGGATTTGGCAACCATTTCTTTAGACTATAAATAGCATTCCTTTCAGTCATTTGAGATAGATGAAAGAGGAAGAGGAAATTACAGAAAAAAATAAGCCTCATTTCTACTATCAGCAAATTAATGCAGTCTAAAAGAAATAACCAAATGACTGAACACATTGACATTATAGAATGGACAAGAGACCATCAGAATGTTTAGTGATAACCCTGTTAAGAAATTAATTGGGGTAGCGGCTGCGTATTAGTGAGCACACAATCAACGCTCTATGATAAAGTCAGTTTACTCAGAAATAGTTTATTTATAGATAGATGAAACAAGATAGAATTTATAATAATTTTCACCAATATAATCAGTATAATTTTATGAGAAAACATAATGACTGTCCCACTGCGGCGACCTAATTGGCGAGTTTTGAAGAGTTTAGGAGTTTGAAAAAGTGTAATGTTGAAGATCTCCTTCGACTATGTGGAAGACCTCCTTTGACCTCCATCGACTATGTTGAAGACTAGCTTCGACTAGCTTCGGGAAAATTGGACACCGAATAGTGGAGAGTGAAGACGACCTCCTTCGATCTCCCTTCGACTGTTGAAGACTATCTACGACTACCTTCGACTACCCTTGATTACCTACGAATAACATGCCGACCTACTACGACCTACCTTGACTAAACCTACGAGTAAAAAAAATATAGATTTTTTCCATGGCGACCTTTTTTTACTTGCGGGCATTTTTCAGCATGTTGAAAAATACGCCGCGACCTTGCTGAGGCCTTGAGTACGCGGGGATACTCTCGAGCATGAAGGAGAGTTACAAAGACCTCCTAGTACACAGAACTCTTCCCATTTCTTAATATAAGAAAGGTACTGTTTTTCAGTGCTCTTCCTCCAGGCTGGCGTAAGCATGTCCACAGTACGCTCAGACAGTCCTCGCCCCAGAAAAGGCCTTCTTAAAACCTGCAAATCAACAAATCCAAACGATCATATAATGGATGTTGTTCCCCTGTTACAGGGTGCAGCAATAAATTACTCATTTTTGGGACTTTCATCAACATTTGTGTTGTTTAATTCTAATATCAACGGATACCATGGCTGTGTAGGCCAATCTGGTACTACCAATACCCCTGAAGCAGCATCTTGCCTGATTTTAAGCAAACATTGGCTTATGAGGCAGAAAGGTGGAAATATATATGAAAACATACCACCCCAATGTAGCAAGAAAGCATCAATCGCCACTGCTCCTGGATCTGGTTCCCATGAGACATATCTCGATAGCTGATGATTCAAGTCGATGTCGGGCATTCCAAATCTGATTACTATATCATTGAATACCTCTCGATTCAACATCCATTCTTTATTATCATGGAACTTTCGTGACCTGGTGTCTGCTATCGTGTTCATTCTACCTGGTAGATAGATAGCTGAAATCCAAATGTTCTTTTCAATACACCAAGACCAAAGTTGATTAGCCATTTTGTCACATGACACCGACTTAATTCCACCCATATCATTAATATAGGCAACTGCTGTTGTGTTTATCAATTTAAACTTGAACATGCCTTTTAGTTGTGTTAGAACAATAAGCTTGGAGTCCATAGAAACATCCTAAAAGCTCCAAATAGTTAGTTCCCCCATGTCTGCAGTAACAATGACTCTTCCTGATTCCATCTGCCTCCGCAGCTAGATGTTAAGTCAGTTGCACCCCATCCTAGTGCACTGGCATCAGTTTGTAATATCATGGAAGGTTGTTCAATCAGCACTTTGCCGGAACTGCTTGAGACATGTAGAATCCACCACTGTGGATCAGAAACAGCATTTGTTGTTAGCTGCATGGTTCTATCAAAATGACCAGCATTCATTCTCAGTGCCTGTTGTTTAACTCTCTGCAGCTGTTGATAATGTAATGGTCCGTACTGGACTGCTGAGAATCTACTAATTTTCCCAGTACTCGAGCCACCTGTCTGATTAAGGGTTTTTGCTCGTTTAACAGATTACTGCAATCTTTAATCAACTCCACCCTTTTTTCACTGGGCAAAGTATTTTTCATTTGGGCTGAATCAATTGTGAACCCCAAATAATCAATCGAGGTACATGTTGTTAACCTTGATTTCTTTGGATGAATTTAGAAAACCACAAACTTTCAAAAGTTGATTTCACAACTGCAACAGATGCTTCTGTTGACTGTTTTGTCCTTCCTATAATCAGGACATCATCCAAGTATGCCATTAGTACATGCCCCTGGCTTCTCAGCAACCCCAGAATTGATTTTAACAATTTTGTGAATATTCTGGGAGCAGACGTTAACCCATTAGGCAGAGCTTTGAACTGCCCTAACTGGTTCATCCATGTAAATTTAAGATACTTCATATCTTCCAAGTGAACAGACACTGAATAATATACATCTTTTAAATCTATAGTTGCCATAAAACATGCTTCTGAGATAAGTTGTTTGGCAGTACAAATGTCTCCATTTTAAAATGTATAACTTGAACAAAAGGATTCAGACTTGTCAAGTCTATAATAATCCTACATCCTCCATCCTTTTTTGATCGAGGGAATATATTTGACACAAATTGTTGAATTTGGTAGACTGATTCTTCAATAACACCTTTTATATATAGGGTTTGAAGCGCAGCTTGAACCTCCATCACTTCTTTTTGTGCAAAGTGGAGAGTTCTGCTAGGAACATGCTGGACAGGCAAATCATAATTTGGATTGAATTTAATTCGAAATCCTTGTATATTATTCAGAATTACCACATCTGAGTAATCTTCTTCCAATTGTTATAGAAGAGATGTAATCTGCCTCCAACTTTTGGACTTAATCCGATTAGTATGTTCCCATGAGAACCAGGTCCACCTACCTCTTGAGTCATTTGAGTACTCTGAGATCCCTGGATTCTCCCGGAAGCACCCCCACTGGTTCTTACTCCCGCTGCAGGCCGCCAGCTACGTCTCTGCGTTAATGAGCGACTTGGGCCTGGTCCAGGATCCGTATGACGTCTGAAAGGATACTTCCTCTTTACAGACTTTACAACCATTGATGTTTTCATCAATCCTGTTTTCGCTTCATCTTCCAACTCTTTAATACGTCTACCGAGATCCTCTCCAAAGAGTAAGTTGGGTAATTGTATATTACTTGGTTTGCAGAGTGCTGCGAATTTCGGATTCATAGTAGGCCGTATAGCACCTTTCCGCAGACAATTGATCTCGAAGTGGGTGCTGCATAGCAACCCCAGTGCTTCCTGATGCAACTCCATCATCTCTTGGCTTTTATCCGCTATTCTGGCAAAAGCAGTTATTCCAGAAACCAGCAGCTTTAATATTCTCTGCAAATTCAATTCTTGAGTTCTCATACTCAACTCATATTTTCTTGTATTCTCATCCATCTCCTGCTGTTCCAGCTGATGGGAAACCATTTATTAGGGAGGCCAATTCTTCTCCTAATGGCTCTCCTGACCCTGACGGGGCAGCGAATCGTACTGCCAGGGATGGAACATCTGGCAGCTGCCGTTCTTCGCCTTGTACAGCCTCACCGTCAGAGTCGGGGTCTGAAATCTCATGACCCGTGGCACGCTCCTCATCCCTGAGGGTGCATTCTATCAGCCCTGTACCAGGAGCTGTTGAGCTGCTTTCAGCAGCTTGGATTTCAGTACACTCTTACCTGAGTGTGCTTCGCTCCAACAGCCTATGTAGCAGGCTTTCCATTTGGGCAATACGCTTAAAAGCAGTATCTAGCCCTGGAGCTTCTTCCATTTCCATTTCCTGGGACTCCTCCTCCGTGGCCCGTTTCGATTTGAACTTGGCCTTGCGCCCGACAGGCGCTGACTGCCCCAGGTCCACAGTCGCTATGCTCACCGCTGGCGACTGTACCGGGGTTAGAGGCGGTTGGTCGCTAACCGCAGACTCCCGACTTTCCCAACTTTCTGTCGGCTGTGGAAAAAATCCCCACAGACCCACAGTAAACGGACCTGAAAATACTGAAAAAAGTTTTTACTTACCTTGTAGTTAAAAAACTACAAATCCATTAGAGAAGCTCTGCTCCTCACGTCCATTTGCGTCAAGGCGTCTGACGTAATGACGCGCAGGCGCACTGTCGGGGTTCTTCACGAAGTCACTCACGTGACTCCGAAGTAAAATTATTTAATCTAATCCTATTAAGATTACATGTCGAATTGTCTTGGAACGAGCCGATAAATATTATGGTCAAAATAATACTGTCGGTAACAAATGCTTGTTACTTAGGAGGAGATGGTGCAGTTACATAAGAAGTAAGAGAAGCAAGGTTAAACCCCATATATATAAAAGTTGCTTTCTGGGCTTATCATTCCAAATGTTCTGAAAAAGGTATCCCACAAACTTATTCCTAGATTTGTTATTGAATCGTATTGAATGACAGAGCAGCTATGAGTGGCTAAATTGCCTTCTCCTATTCCTTAGTTTAATTATGTTAGTTCAGTTCAGCAGCACTTGAAACAAACTGGCTTTGCGCAAAAGCTGACACCATGATCTGTCCCCTATGCTTATTTCTGGCTTATTTCAGTACATGTCTAAAAAATGTGCAAACAATGCATGCTTTGATTTCAATAAATTCCAAAATAGTTTGAAAATGTGCAGTAATATCTTCTAGATGTATTCCTCAAAATATAGGGCATAACAAATTGTTGGCAAACAGCTTCCTGCCCTCATGATATTCCATTTCAAAGACATGAAAGTATCATGTGCAGTGGTGAGTACAGTATCTCAGAAATTAGACCCTGAATTTTATCGCTACTTGTAGTTCCACTATTATTTCAAAAGCTCAGAACTGGCAGCTGTTTGGTGGACTGATGCTTTCTGCTGGTACCCCAATTTGTGTATTATTGATTATACCAACAGTGGGGACATTTCACATGTGTACATTTTTAAGAGTTCAGAGATCAGAACTTTGCAAAGTATGGGCAGTGGTCAATAAATGTTTATTGGGGCCCTGAATCAATTGAAAATTGAATAGCACTATGCCATATTGAAACAAGACTGTTTCAAAAGGTATTAATATATGAACCAATAAATGTTTACATGTTGCATGAATAAATAAAGCACTACATGTGATGTGAAAATCAATCATTCGGTTGACTACAAAAAACAAGCTGAACTGATATCCTTGAACATGTCTAAAACTATCACTACAGATTTTTGTAATTTAAATAATGTAATCAGTAGAGACATCTATCTTAAACAATTCTAATTACTATTAATCTACATCTTTTATATACCCATTATACCTGTGCTCTAATACTATCAGCACATGATTGTGTAAGCAAAATGTGGCAAAGATGCAAACATTACATCTCCTGGGAATATGTGTCTTATCAGAGAACAACATTTCCCACTTCCATAAATCAGGAAGCTGAACGCATTTCCTCCCTGTCCACCCTCAATAACCACTATACTTTATCAGCTTTATCTTGGTATCAGTTAAACACGATTGTTTTGAATAAGTAAAATCTGGCAGGGAGGCAGCGACGGGAGTTCATGGTGAGAAACACAGAAAGTTGTCTTGGTTCATGTAGATACCAACCACATAGGCTAGGCAAGGAAAGAAGTTATTCAGTGGGAATATCTAAGTCATCTATATTTTGCAGAGATCGAAATCATAAACATTTTAAAATTAGAATGACTATCTGGTCCATGCAAACTGGCACAGTGTCAATAAGAAAAGAAAATAGAATGTATGGCTCAAAGATTGGTGTAGAAGAAACGGGTTTCAAATCATTGGTTGGGGCAGCAGTGCAGGGGAAAGAGAGTCAAAAGTGTTTTATTGTCACATGTCCCAAAACACAACAATGAGATTCTTACTTGCAGCACAGAACAGATATGTAAACATGTTTAAGAAAGAACTGCAGATGCTGGAAAAATCGAAGGTAGACAATATTGCTGGAGAAACTCAGCGGGTGAGGCAGCATCTATGGAGAGAAGGAATATGTGACGTTTTGGGTAGAGACCCATAGTACTTTGTAAACACCATAATAAACACTTTAAAAGGTTCTATATATATATAAATATATTTATAATAACAGTGCAAAGCCGAAAACAAATATCCCTGAAGTCAATGTAGTTCAGAGTTTATTTGGAGGTTTTCGCCTGATAGTTGTTGGGAAGAAACTGCTTTTGAACCTGGATGTTACAATTTTCAGGCTCCTATACCTTCTTATATGTTAGGAGTAAAATGAGTGTGGCCAGGGTGGTGTGGGTCTCTGAGGAAGCTGGCTGCCTTTTTGAAGCAGCGACTCCTGTAGATCCCTTTGATGGTGGGGAGGTCATTTTTAAGGCTGTTGCAATCAGGCTACAATCAGCGGTCTGGGAAACAAAATAACTCTGGCTATAGAGAAACATTTGACTAGTTGTGGAGGGGAAGGATTCAGGTGAAAGGAAATTGAGAGAATTAAATAGAAAGACCAAAGCAATATTGTAGAATAGATAAATGGGTAATAATTCTGAAATGTGACAGGAATGGTCAAAACCAACCATTGGGAGAATTCAGCTGCAAATATGATCAAGGAAGAGAAAAAAAATTTAAATCTTCTTTATATAATGTAGATACAAATCATGGAAAGATAAATAAATTGGTGGCCTAAATAGAAATAAATGGGTATGATCTAATATCCATTACAAACACTTGGTTATGTTACCAAACACAATGAAACCCAGGAAAGAAAAGGTGAGATGTTTCTGTTTATTGAGGAATAAAATTCGCACAATATTTTGGAGATGGTAAGAAGCAACAAGGAGAAAATATCATTATGAGTAGTTCAGAGGGCCCCTAGCTATGCTGCAAGACAGAATGCAAATCAAGAAGAAATGAGGGGTTATAAAAGGGGAATTTTAAAATTTTGTACGTCAAATCGTCAACGGCGGTCTTGAGTACAAATGTACAGAATATATTTTGGTTAATTTTTAAACATAATTGAGAAGACATAAATAAAGGCAGAAGGATAATAATGTGCAGAAATTAGTGATTATCCTCTTTGGTTGGAAGAATGGAGAATGGCTACAAAATGCTCCTGTGCAGAAGAATTTGCTTGTTCTTGCACATGACTCACTTAAAATATTAGTAAAGAGGATGGATAGCAGAATATTGGCCATTATTGCAAGGGGAATGGAGTGCAAAAGTAGGAAAGTGTTGCTACATTTGCACAGGCTTAGGACATATGGAATATTAACCATATAACCATATAACCATTACAGCACGGAAACAGGCCATCTCGGCCCTTCAAGTCCGTGCTGAACACTTTTTATTTATTTTTTATTTTTACTTCCCCCTAGTCCCATCTACCTGCACTCAGACCATAACCCTCCATTCCTTTCCTGTCCATATACCCATCCAATCTATTTTTAAAGGATAAAATCGAACCTGCCTCCACCACTTCCACTGGAAGCTCATTCCACACAGCTACCACTCTCTGAGTAAAGAAGTTCCCCCTAATGTTACCCCTAAACTTCTGTTCCTTAATTCTCAAGTCATGTCCCCTTGTTTGAATCTTCCCTACTCTCAATGGGAAAAGCTTATCCACGTCAACTTTGTCTAACCCGCTCATCATTTTAAAGACCTCTATCAAGTCCCCTCTTAACCTTCTGCGCTCGAAAGAATAAAGACCTAACTTGTTCAACCTTTCTCTGTAACTTAGTTGCTGAAACCCAGGCAACATTCCAGTAAATCTCCTCTGTACTCTCTCTATTTTGTTGACATCCTTCCTATACTTAGGCGACCAAAATTGTACTCCATACTCCAGAATTGGCCTCACCAATGCCTTGTACAATTTTAACATTACATCCCAACTTCTATATTCAATGCTCTGATTTATAAAGGCCAGCACACCAAAAGCTTTCTTTACCACCCTATCTACATGAGATTCCACCTTCAGGGAACTATGCACAGTTATTCCTAGATCCCTCTGTTCAACTGCATTCCTCAATTTGCTACCATTTACCATGTACGTCCTATTTTGATTTGTCCCGCCGAGATGTAGCACCTCACATTTATCAGCATTAAACTCCATCTGACATCTTTCAGCTCACTCTTCCAAATGGCCTAAATCTCTCTGTAGACTTTGAAAATCTACTTCATTATCCACAACACCATCTATCTTAGTATCATCTGCATACTTATTAATCCAATTTTCCACACCATCATCCAGATCATTGATGTACATGACAAACAACAGTGGACCCAACACAGACCCCTGAGGCACCCCACTAGTCACCGGCCTCCAACCTGACAAACAGCCATCCACCATTACTCTCTGGCATCTCCCATTCAGCCACTGTTGAATCCATCTTGCTACTCCACCATTAATACCCAACAATTGAATCTTCTTAACCAACCTTCCATGCGGAACCTTGTCAAAGGCCTTACTGAGGTCCATATAGACAGCATCCACTGCTTTACCCTCATCAATTTCCCTAGTAACCTCTTCGAAAAATTCAAGAAGATTAGTCAAACATGACCTTCCAGGCACAAATCCATGTTGACTGTTCCTAATCAGACCCTGCTTATCCAGATGCTTATATATATATTATCTCTAAGTATCCTTTCCATTAATTTGCCCACCACTGACGTCAAACTAACGTCTATAATTGCTAGGTTTACTCTTAGAACCCTTTTTAAACAACGGAACAACATGCGCAGTACGCCAATCCTCCGGCACTATTCCCGTTTCTAATGACATTTGAAATATTTCTGTCATAGCCCCTGCTATTTCTACACTAACTTCCCTCAATGTCCTAGGGAATATCCTGTCAGGACCTGGAGACTTATCCGTTTTCATATTTTTCAAAAGTGTCCGCACCTCCTCTTCTTTGAATCTCATAGTTTCCATTGCTACTCTGCTTGTTTCCCTTACCTCACATAATTCCATATCCTTCTCCTTGGTGAATACCGAAGAAAATAAATTGTTCAATATCTCCCCCATCTCTTTTGGCTCTGCAGATAGCTGTCCACTCTGACTCTCTAATGGACCAATTTTATTCCTTGTTATCCTTTTGCTATTAATATAGCTGTAGAAACCCTTTGGATTTACTTTCACCTTACTTGCCAAAGCAACCTCATATCTTCTTTTAGCTTTTCTAATTTCTTTCTTAATATTCTTTTTACATTCTTTATACTCCTCAAGCACCTCATTTACTCCATGCTGCCTATAATTATTGGAATATTGCTTCCAATTTTATTTTTGTTATTAAAATATAGGATATACCTATTTTGATAGCCAATCAGAAAACACTTACTGGGTTGGTTCATTCAATGCCTCATGAGGAACAACATTTTGTGTGTATTGTATTATATTTTTAATTCTCAAACTCCTACAATAAACAATTAGCACAATGAAAGTAATGCTTATACATCAGAGAAGTCTTGCTGAACAAAGAAAATCAAACTTATTGAACTCAGAGCCTGCTTGCACAACCTCATATAACAATGGGTTTTAGCTTGGGATGGAAATGTGGAATGTAAATTTGGCCGTGTTGGCAGTTAAAGATACCGAGCCCCCAAAAAGAGGCACAAGAGAATACCAATTTGGTGTCAAATAATGTATCTTCACTCAGCAGGTCTTAAAAAAACACAATTAGTTGCCACATCACATAATGCACAATAGTGAACTAAAAATGAGCCTGATACCTCAACAAAATACAGAATTTTACAATTATTCTCAAGCCTAAATCAATGAAGCCTATCCCTATTTTCGCTAGCTGGCCTTATTTCATGTCATCAAGTGTGTAATGTGTCAATTAATCAAATTTCTATTAATTGTATCGTTTACTAGTGCTGATATGTCCACACATTTTATCCTAGTGACAGTGTGCTTTCGGGAGTTGAGTTCAGGATGATCATGTATTCCGTTCACCAACCACATGCTGAGAAGGTGTTTGCCAAAAGGGGGAATTAATTGATGTGGTTGACTGCAGGATTTCAGCTTTCCCTGTGAATTAAAGGAGTGTGGAACCTGTTCTGTTGGGATAGTCCGTGGCTCTACATCTATATGGTCTGTAGCATACTGTGCATTACTGAGTATAAGTGAGTGGCACAGGCAAAGGCAACGATCTTTCGTATTTCTTCATTCACAGGATATGGACATTCCTGAACAATCCATTTTATATCCATCCCTAATTTTTCTTTGAACCATTTGGCTTGCTGGATTATTCAAGAGAGCAATTAGGAGTCAATTGTATTTATGGGGTCAGACTGAATGGCAAATTTCCTTCCTTGAAGAATATTTGTGAATTGGATGTGCTTCCTTTCAAGTTACAAGCTATTTGTTTCATGGTCATCATTACTTGAAGTTACATTTTCCACTGGCATGGGATGATTCAAACTAAGAATCTACTGGATACTCGTCTTGTGACATAACCACTACTTTACAGATACAGCGTACTTTCGGGCGTTGAGTTCAGGATGATCATTGGTTTCTGCCATTACCTTTTTGGCACCTGGACAAGTTGCGCACTACAGGCCCAGCATAATATGCATCATCGCAGGAGTGCTGGAATGCAAAAATACTATGCAAATGAGCAGGCCGTCTGTTAATAAACACCACAGATATGCAGAATATCGAAACAAAGCAGGAGTTCTGCACAAAATATAATGCGCCTCATACACAGTAGCAATAATTTTCTCCCATAACCTACAAATATTCCAATGAATATTTAAATCCCAAATTATTCTTGTTATTATTTGAATATTCTAATGCTTAGTCCAGCATGTAAGTGCCCTGCTTGTTGTATCAAAAGAATTTGAATCTGTTGATATTTCAGGGTGTGATTCATGCAAGCTGGAGGAATGATAAGAATGCAAAAGGAGTCATCACATAATATGCAACTTTGAAATTTACTGATACGATACTAATATTTTGTGGACTCGTATCTACAGATAAACATAGCCTTTAAATTTAACTGTATTGTGAATGTCCAAAACCCATGTATGTCCATACTTGAATCAGTACACTGTATGCTGACAAAGGTAACCCTGTTGCGATTGCCAGGTAGGGCCGGACAAACATGCGTTCAAACCAGAATTACATAGAAGAATAGTTCAGTAAATACCAAAAACCAAAACTGGTTTGGTGAAGATTTAGTTATCTTAGGAATTTGCTTATCTCATAATGGATAGAAATGAATCCGGCTTGTCTTGAAAGCAAAAAATAGCATAAATATTTTTATTGAGATCACGCATACTCAAATTTAATAGCCTCTGAAGAAAAATATCAATAGCTCTTTTTTGTTCTTCCAAGTCATAAAGTCATCAACTCATAGAGTCTTACAGCGTGTAAACAGGCCCTTCAGCCCAACTTGCCCACAGAGCCAACATATCCCATCTGCACTAGTCCCACCTGCCTGCATTTGGACCATATCCCTCTAAACTTGTTCTATCCATGTACCCATCCAAATGTTTCTTAATCATTGTGATAGTACCTGCCTCAACTACCTTCTCCAGCAGCTCCTTCTATACACCCACCAACAAAAAAGTTACCCCCCAGGTTCCTAAAACATCTGAATTCGCTTTTCTACTTGACAACTTCTCTCTCACTCAGCACGTCACCTTTCCCACTCATGACAAAGGTCACATCCTTGACCTGGTCTGCTCCACAAATCAACCGGTACTCGACCTCCATCCATGCCTCTTCCCCCTCTCTGATCATAAACTTATACGGTTCACCATCCCTTCTCCGACACCTCGCCCCCGCTTCCGCCGAGAAATCACCTTCCGTAATCTAAAATCCATCGACCCTCACCATCTCTCTGACCTGCTCTCCACCACTCTCCCCCTGGACTCAACCTACATCTCACCTGATGATCTCACAAACCATCTCAATTCCACCTTGTCTACCTCCCTTAACACTCTGTCTCCCCTCAAAACAAGAACCGTAACTTTTAATAAATCTTCACCCTGGTACACACCTGCACTTCGTAAGCTGAAACAGATTGGTCGCCGACTTGAACGACTCATAAAGAAATCACCTCTCACAGTCCACCATGAAGCTTACAAACTCCACCTCACTGCCTACAAAGATGCTCTCATTGCTGCTAAATCTGCATACCTCTCCTCCATATTCACCGACCCCTGCCTAAACCACAGAACCCTCTTCTCCACAGTGTGCAACCTCCTCAAGCCTCGAGCCAACACTCTCCCTACCTCCACTCCAGATCTCTGCAACTCATTCGTCCACTTTTTTGCTGACAAAATCAGCACCATCTATCAATCCTTATCCCCTGTACCCGACTCTCCAGCATCTACTCCACCACCTACCAAGGCCCCTCCTTTCAACATCTTCGCTGATCTCCATACCCCTCCCCCTCACTGCTTCCTCTCCCAGTTTGACCCGGTCACCCCTACTGAAATCTCCAAACTCATCAGCTCTTCCAAACCCACTTCCTGCTCCCTCGACCCTCTCCCCACTCCCCTGCTGAAGTCCTGCCTCCCCGCTCTCTGCCCCTACCTCACTAATCTCTTCAACTCCTCATTGTCCCAAGGAATTGTCCCCTCTGCTTTCAAAACTGCTGCTGTCACACCAATCTTAAAGAAACCTGGTCTTGATCGCTCCTCTCTCATTAACTACCGCCCTATCTCAAACCTCCCCTTTCTTTCAAAAACCCTGGAGCGTATCGTCGCGTCCCAACTTCATTCCCACCTCCTCGCGTATAACCTATTCAAACCCCTCCAATCTGGCTTTCGCCCCCTCCATAGCACAGAAACTGCTCTCCTCAAAGTCCTCAATGACCTCCTTACCTCTGCTGACACTGGCTCCCTCAATATCCTCATCCTCCTCGACCTGAGTGCAGCCTTCGATACCGTCAACCATAACATCCTGCTCACCAGACTTAGGGACCTTGGCATTGAAGGTTCTGCACTCAGCTGGCTCCGTTCCTACCTTTCCAACCGATCCCACTTCATCTCTCTCCAGAACCACACCTCTGCCACAGCCACTGTCACTCAAGGCGTTCCCCAAGGCTCCGTTCTTGGTCCCCTCCTCTTCATCATCTACATCCTCCCCCTTGGTCATATACTCCATCACTTCAACCTGGACTTCCACTGCTATGCTGATGACACCCAGATCTATCTCAGCACCAAGTCCCCCCACCACCCCCCTCTCTCCCATATCAACTCCTGCCTATCAGCCATCAAATCTTGGATGCAACTCAACTTCCTTAAATTAAACAGTAGCAAAACAGAATTTCTCCTCATTGGCTCCAAATCAACACTCACTAAAATTAACAACCCCACTCTCACTATTGACGGCACCACTGTCTCCCCATCTCCTCAGGCACGCAACCTTGGCGTGATCTTTGACTCAACCCTCTCCCTTGAGCCTCACATCCGCCATGTTGTCAAAACACCATTTTTTCACCTCCGCAACTTTGCCAAAAGCAGATCCTATCTCACACCCCCCGCTGCTGAAAGACTCATCCATGCCTTCATCTCCTCCCGACTGGACTACTGTAACTCTCTTCTCTTTGGAATCAATTCCAGCAACATCAACCGACTCCAACTGGTCCAGAATGCAGCCGCCCGACTCATTACCCACACCAAATCCTGGCACCACATCACCCCAGTTCTCAAAGAACTTCACTGGCTTCCCATTTCCCACCGGATCATCTACAAAATCCTGGTCCTCACCTACAAAACCCTCAACATCTTGGCCCCCCCTTATCTCACTGACCTCCTCTCCCCCTACCAACCCTCACAGTCCCTCAGATCCACATCAGCTGGTCTCTCCACTCCGAAATCAAACCTCTGCACTTTTGGAGGCAGAGCCTTCTCCAGGGCAGCTCCCAGGCTCTGGAATTCCCTCCCACAACTGATCCGAAATTCTGAGTCCCTCACCATCTTCCAGTCCCGCCTCAAGACCCATCTCTTCACCTCTGCATACCCTTAGTCCCATGTTCCCCTCCCCTTTGCATCTCTGTCTTACTGCTCTATTTTGTTTTGTTTATTCTTGACTCTCAATGTAAAGCGACTTTGAGTCCTGAAAAGCGCTATATAAAATAAATGTATTATTATTATTATCTCCCACATCATGAGTGGATTTTTCAGCATAGCCAAGGTCATCTGCTGACCAACCCAGTAAAAGCCAAGAATATAGAGGCAACCATCACCACCTGGAAAGATCGCACCAAAAAACTCTACAGCCAAGACTTTGACATTGACTTGTGTGTCCTTTACTCCACTCCACTGCACACCTCCAATTCTCTTGTGCCTTCCACCAAGACTGACAAGAAGATGAAAAGCCCATATGCCAACTGAAAAATAATGAGAACTCAGATGCAGACAATCATCCTATTGTCGTTCTAAAACTTGACAGCGGAATTTCAGACACATAATCATAGTGTAGCTGCAGGGAAGAAGAGAACATACCAAGAACCTCAAGACAGAACAATCGTGATTATCTTCAAAAATCAGACACATCAGATTGCAGCAACTGCACAGGGATCTGCTACAGAGGAGGCCATCATGGAGGTCTTCCTCAATTGCTTTCTGCAGCCAAAATAAGACCTTTTCCTCGAATCATATTGGAGATCAGTCTACCCAGAACCACAGTGGACATGACCTTCACCTTGTGTTAACTTTAAGAAAAATGCAGAGGGTAGTACCAATCACTATGATTTCAGATAAGCCTCTGACTCAGTTAATTGAGACACTGTGGGGAATCATTCCCAAATTGTTTCCTCAAAAAATATTTTCTCGTTTTACATGTTGGCCTGCAAACTGCAATCTTATTCAATGGTGTGTAGGAAAGAACTGCAAATGCTGGTTTAAATCAAAGGTAGACACAAAATGCTGGAGTAACTCAGCGGGTCAGGCAGCATCTCTGGAGAGAAGGAATGGGTGATGTTTCGGGTTGAGACCCTTCTTCAGACTTATCCAATAGGTTCGCCTCAGACCCAACTTCAAACTGGTGTCAAGCAGTTTTGTGTAATTGTTCCAATAAATGTCTCACTTTTTCTTCAATACTGAACCTCACTGCCAACAGGCTTCCTGCTGGAGTGGAACTACAGGGCAATTGGAAGACTGACCAACGTTATGTTCTTCCACTCCAAACCAAGGTCACTTCAAACTCGCTGAAATTGCTGCTGATTCATGTTAAGCACATTTGGAGGCTGTGCTCTAAGTCTGGGCCTTAAATTATATGTCCCCAAGCACCTGATTCCCACTGCACTATGCCAACACTTAACTCCTTTCTGCCCTCAATGTTAGTGGTCCATGATGCAATCCAAGAATACAGAGATCCTTCCCTGTATCTTGAGAGGTATCTCTCAGTGAAGGCAAACATCAATGTTGAGATTCACTGCTGTCATAGCTTTTATACATTTGACAAAATGGGTCTTCAAAGATCTAGACTTTAAAACAAGCACAAAGCATACGTGACTGCAGTGATCTCTGCCTTCCTGTGTGCTCCAGAGACATGAAGTATATACAGCAGGCACTTCATGTTTTAATAATCTAATTTCTCCTGAAGCCATGTTACTTATAAGGCCAAACTTGAAAACTATCCATCCTCATTGACCCTTCCTGACTTCAACTGCAGCTTCACATGTGTGCATTGAAAACATTTTCTCTGGAGGTCTGAACTACAGGCACTTGTAAACGGCATTCATGTCCTTGCAAAGATGTCTGGCCCTGGAGTGTCTATATGAGCCTTTTTTCATGAAGAACAAATCTCCTGCATGCGTTATTCTTCAATAGTCTGTCCAGATCCCCCAGACACTCAGGAAGCCTTCAATCATTGCAGTATGCATTCATACAATAGGAACATTCTTGAATGGCCAGAAGAAATTTGCTGGATTGGATTGTGATATATTCCTTCAGAGATCGTACCGTCTGATCTAAACAATGGTAACTGCAACAATGTGCAATTAAACTGCCCACCACTTACGTGACAATCACAAATAATGTTAAGGTGACCTGATGTTTCCCTGCCTTTAAAAGGCAATTATGCAATTTCTATTCCTAAATATTAACAGTATTAAAACCAGAAACAATGGACAGAGCAAAATAAAAACACTTCATAGATAAAACTTCATAACAAAGTCTTATTAATAGTTTATATAGCAATACATAGAAGTAAAAATACTAAGAAAAGTTTTAAAACAAGACAATATTTTAAATTGTGCTCAAATCTATACACCGAGGGAGCATAGTGATTTAACTTCATTTTACCAGATTTTTCCTGGAAGCTCGTCAAAATCAAAATACAAATATAAAACTTAAAAGACTGCTTATCACATGCATGAAGGCAGAGGTCCAATGCATTAGGTCATGAAGTAGATCATGATATTTTCCTAATGTTGACTGCTCTGCTCTGTTTCAAGAGTCAAGAGTGTTTAATTGTCATTTGTACCGAAAACCAAACAATGAAATTCTTACTTGTAGCAGCATAACTGATTTGACACACAGTACTTATAGATAACACAATAAACAAAAGAGAGTTAAATAAATTTAAAAAACAACATTAGTGCAAAACAAAAGCCCGAAGTCCATCATGCAACCAAAAACATTTGTAGTTTAATTGGTGTTTGTATTGTTCAAGAGCCTGATTGTTGTTGGGAAGGAAGCTTTTCTTGTAACTGGAGATCGCAGTTTTGGACTCCAATACCTTCTTCCTGATGGCAGGAGTGAAATGAGAGTGTGACCAGCGTGGCGAGTGTGCTTGATGTTACTGGCTGCCTTTTTGAGGCAGCACCTCCTATCAATGGACCTGGCAGTGTCCAACACTTTTTTATAATCTACTATGCTCCTGGGCATTCGAGTTGCCAAACTAGGCTGTGATGCAACCAATCAATATGCTCTCTACCGTACAGCTGTAGAAGTTCATGGGAGTGTTCATTGTCACACCAAATCTGTTCAATTTTCTAAGGAAGTAGAGATATTGAAGAGCTTACTTTATGATTGCATCAATGTGCTGGGCCCAGGACAGATCTTCAGAGTTATGCATACCCAGGTATTTAACCATTGATTAACTTCAGCATTTTGTGTCTATCTTTGGTATAAACCAGCATCTGCAGTTACTTCCTACACACAGAATTGGTATTTCACGGAAATTATTCTCTGTGCTGTATTGAGCAATGAGAACCTTATCTATTCTATTTAATCACCACTAGTATTTTGTAACAAGACATGAAGTAGAAATATAAATCCGTGCTAATTTTTACCTTTGTAGTTGAAGATAATTAACTATAGCTATAGGAGCAGAATTAGGCCTTTTGGCCCATCAAATCAACTCCACCATTTAATCATGGCCAATCTATCTTTCCTCTCAACCCCATTCTCCTGCCTTCTTCCCATAATCTTTGACACCCTTACGAATTTGTCAATATCCAGTGATTTGGCCTCCACAGTCATCTGTGCCAATGTATTCCACAGATTCACTACCCTCTGAATAAAGAAACTCCTCCTCATTTCCTGTCTAAAGGTACGTCCTTTTATTCTGTGGCTGGGCCCTCTGGTCCGAGACACTCCCACAAGTGGAAATATCCTCTCCGTGCCCACTCTATCCAGGCCTTTCACTATTCAGTAAGTTTCAATGAGGTCCCCCCTTAACCTTTAAACTCCAGCGAGTACAGGCCCACTGTCGTCAAACATTCATCATAAGTATCATTGAGGTCCCCCCCTCATCCATCTAAACTCCAGCGAGTACAAGCTCAGTGCCATCAAATGCTCTTTATACGTTAACCCGATCATCTCCTGAATCATTCTCGTGAACCTTCTCTGGACCCTCTACAATGCCAGCACATCCTTTCCCAGATATAGGGCCCAAAACTCCTCTCATAATACTCCAAATGCAGTCTGACCAGTGCCTTGTAAAGCCTCAGCATTACATCCCTGTTTTACATATCCTCTTGAAATAAATACTAACATTGAATTTGCATTCCTTACTACTGAGTCAACTTGCAAATTAACCATTTGGCATTCCTGCACCAGCACTCCCAAGTCCCTTTGCACCTCAGATTTCTGCATCCCTCTCCCTTAGAAAATAGAATCCTCTCCCTTAGAAAATAGTCTACACCTTTATTCCTACTACCAAAGTGTACACCTCGCTACGCTGTATTCCATCTTCCACTTCTTATCCTACTCTGCCAACCTGTCCAAGTCCTTCTGTAGACTCCCTGCTTCCTCTACACTACCTGCCCCCCCCCCCCCTCTCCTATCGTTGTATCATCTGCAAACATTCAATTTCCTTATCTAATTGAAGGTTTCAAGGTCAGTTTATTGTCGCAAGTACCAATTAAGGTTACAGTGAAATTTCAGTTACCATACAGCCATACTAAGTGAAACGCAATGACACACAGCCACATAAAATAAAATTTAACATAAACATCCACCACAGCGGCTCCCCGCATTCTTCACTGTGATGGAAGATAATAAAGTCCAATCTTCTCCCTCTTTATTCTTCTGCAGTCGGTCCTGTCAAATCATCCGCAGTCGGGGCCATCACTGCTCCCGCAGCCGGCGATCCAAAGCCCTTACGTCGGGGTGATCGAAACTCCCTCATCATGACGGTTGAAACTCTCCGCGGCTTGGAGCTCCCGAATCGGTCTCTAACCAGGGACTGCGGACTCCTTGATGTTAAATTCCACAGGCCCGCGGTTGGAGCTCTCCACAGTTGATCCCCGGCAAAGGGATCGCAAGCTCCACGATGGTAAGTCCATGCCGCTCCTGCAGCTGAAGAGCCGGGTCAGTCTCCAGGAAAGGCTGCACCACTCCACGGTGTTAGGCCGGAATGGGGACGGAGATATTTACGGAAATAAAATTGCATCTCCGTCGAGGTAAGAGATTGAAAAAAGTTTTCCCCAGCCCTCCCCCCCCCCACAAATAAAACTAAACCAAGGAACATTAAAACATACTCTTTAACACGTGCTTAAAATAACAAAAACAGAAGAAAGGACAGACTGTTGGCGAGGCAGCCACTTGCTGGCGCCATCCCCACACTGATATACATGAAATGTAGCAGTTCCAACACTGACTCTTGTGGAACATCACTATTCTTTAGACTTTAGGCTTTAGAGGCACAGAGAGGAAACAGGCCCTTGGCCCACCGAGTCCGCGCCGACCAGCGATCACCTCATATACTAATACTATCCTACATACTAGGGAACATGTACAATTTTTTACCAAATCTAATTAACCTACAAAGGTGTACGTCTTTGGAGTGTGGGAGGAAACCGGAGCACCTGGTGAAAACCCACTTGGTTACAGGGAGAATGTATAAACTCCGTACAGACAGCACCCATTGTCAGGATGGAACCTGGGTCTCTGGTTCTGTAAGACAGCAGCTCTACCACTATACCCTCACTGGCAACCAACCAGATAAAGCTTCTTCTATTCCCACTCTTTGCCTTCTGCCATTCAGCCAACCTTCTATCCATGCTAATATCTTACTTCTAATACGATGCGCTCTCATCTTCGCAGCCTCACGTGCGGCACCTTATCAAAGCCTTCTGAAAATCCTGGAAAACAACATGCACTGGCTCTCCATTGTCTATCCTGCCATTTGCTTCCTCAAAGAATTCTAACAGATTCATCAGGCAAGATCTCCCCTTCACAAAACTATGCTGACTTTGATCCCTTTTATCATGTGCTTCTAAGTACTTGAAAAAATTGTCCTTTATAATGAACACTAAAATCTTACCAACCACTGAAGTCAGGCTAACCAGCCATTAGTTTTTCCTCCTTTGCTTCGCTCCTTTCTTGAACAGTGGAGCAATATTTGAAAAATGTCCTGTCCTCTGGTGATTCTTAAAAGATTACCACTAATGCCTCCACAATCACTAAAGCTAGCTCTTAGTTCTATATCTTGTCCAGGTGATTTATTCACCTTCAAACCTTTCAGCATCCTAACCACCTTCTCCCTGGTAATAGCACCTCCATGAACTTCTACCTCCTGACTCATTTGAATGACGCAAAAAACGCATTCAACTCTTTTGCCATTTCTTTATACCTCATTATTACTTCTCCAGCGTCATTTTCTAGCAGACCGATGACCACTCTTGCCTCTCTCTTACTATTTATTTATCTGAAGAAACCTTTGCTATCCTCTTTTATATTATTGGCTAGCTTATCTTCATATTTTATCTTTTCTCTCCATATTGCTGTTTTAGTTAACGGTTGGGGGGAGGCTCAAATAGAGAAAGCTAGTAGACAGGGTGTGAGGCAGGAGGCAGAGAAGGGAAGCACTCAGACCCAACAGGAGGGAAAGAAGAAAAAGATAATAAACAGAGAATAAGAGGTGGTGGGTTTTTTAAACGTGTGAGCAGAGACAGAGGGGTGTAAAATGAGGGTAGAAGCAAAAGGTAGCAAGGTGAAAAGTAAAAGTGGTAGGCAGACAAATCCAGGGCAAAAATCAAAAATGGCCATTTTTCAACATAATTGTATAAGGGGTAAGAGTGTTGTAAAAACAAGCCTGAAAAACAAGTCTCAATGCAAGGAGCATTCGTAATAAGGTGGATGAGTTGAAAGTGCAGATAGCTATTAATATGATATAGTTGGGATCACGGAGACATGGCTCCAGGGTGACCAAGGCTGGGAGCTGAACAACCAGGGATATTCAATATTCAGGAGGGATAGACAGAAAGGAAAAGGAGGTGGGGTAGCGTTGCTGGTTAGAGAGGAGATTAACGCAATAGAAAAGGAAGGACATTAGCTTGGAGGATGTGGAATCGATATGGGTAGAGCTGCGAAACAGTAAGGGGCAGAAAACGCTAGTGGGAGTTGTGTACAGGCCACCTAACAGTAGTAGTGGAGTTGGGGATGGCATCAAACAAGAAATTAGAAATGCGTGCAACAAAGGTAAAACAGTTTATAATGGGTGACTTCAATCTACATATAAATTGGCAGGGTGCTGAGGAAGAGGATTTCTTGGAATGTATGCGGGATAGTTTTCTAAATCAACATGTAGAGGAACCAAAGAGAGAGAGCAGGCTATTCTAGACTGGGTATTGAGTAATGAGGAAGGGTTAGTTAGCAGGCTTGTTGTGCGTGGCCCCTTGGGCAAGAGTGACCATAATATGGTTGAGTTCTTCATTAGGATGGAGAGTGACATAATTAATTCAGAAACAAGGGTTCTGAACTTAAAGAAAGGTAACTTTGAGGGTATGAGACGTGAATTGGCCAAGATAGACTGGCAATTGATTCTTAAAGGGGTTGACGGTGGATATGCAATGGAAGGCATTTAAAGGCTGCATGGATGAACTACAACAATTGTTCATCCCAGTTTGGCAAAAGAATATATCAGGGAAGGTAGTGCATCTGTGGATAACAAGGAAATCAGGGATAGTATCAAAACAAAAGATGAAGCATAAAAATTAGCCAGAAAAAGCAGCCTACCAGAGGACTGGGAGAAATTCAGAGTCCAGCAGAGGAGGACAAAGGGTTTAATTAGGAAAGGGGAAATAGATTATGAAAGAAAACTGGAGGGAACATAAAAACTGACTGCAAAAGTTTTTATAGATATGCCAAGAGAAAAGATTAGTTAAAACAAATGTAGGTTCCCTTACAGTTAGAAACAGGTGAACTGAGCATGGGGAAACAAGGACATGGCAGACCAATTGAATAACTACTTTGGTTCTGTCTTCACTAAGGAAGACTTAATTAATCTGCCGGAAATAGCAGGGGACCGGGGGTCAAATGAGATGGAGGAACTGAGGGAAATCCAGGTTAGCCGGGAAGTGGTGTTAGGTAAATTGAATGGATTAGAGGCCGATAAATCCCAGGGCCAGATAGGCTGCATCCCAGAGTACTTAAGGAAGTAGCCCCAGAAATGTGGATGCATTAGTGATAATTTTTCAAAACTCTTTAGATTCTGGAGTAGTTCCTGATGATTGGAGGGTTAGCTAATGTAACCCACTTTTTAAAAAGGGAGGGAGAGAGAAAACGGGGAATTACAGACCAGTTAAGTCTAACATACGGTAGTGGGGAAACTGCTAGAGTCAGTTATTAAAGATGGGATAGCAACACATTGGAAAATGGTGAAATCATTGAACAAAGTCAGCATGGATTTATGAAAGGTAAATCATCTGACGAATCTTATAGAATTTTTCGAGGATGTAACTAGTAGAGTGGATAAGGGAGAACCAGTGGATGTGTTATATCTGGACTTTCAGAAGGCTTTCGACAAGGTCCCACATAAGAGATTAATATACAAACTTAAAGCACCACAGTATTGGGGGTTCAGTATTGATGTGGATAGAAACTGGCTGGCAGACAGGAAGCAAAGAGTAGGAGTAAACGGGTCCTTTTCAGAATGGCAGGCAGTGACTAGTGGGGTACCGCAAGGCTCAGTGCTGGGACCTCAGCTATTTACAATATATATTAATGATCTGGACGAAGGAATTGAATGCAACCTCCAAGTTTACGGATGACACGATAATTGGGGGGCAGTGTTAGCTGTGAGGAGGGTGCTAGGAGGCTGCAAGATGACTTGGATAGGCTGGGTGAGTGGGCAAATGCATGGCAGATGCAGTATAATGTGGATAAATGTAGGTTATCACTTTGGTGGCAAAAACAGGAAAGTAGACTATTACCTGAATGGTGGCCGATTAGGAAAAGGGGAGATGCAATGAGACCTGGGTGTCATGGTACACCAGTCATTGAAAGTGGGCATGCAGGTGCAGCAGGCAGTGAGAAAGCGAATGGTATGTTAGCATTCATAGCAAATGATTTGTGTATAGGAGCAGGGAGGTTCTACTGCAGTTGTACAGGTCTTGGGGAGCCACACACCTGGAGTATTGCGTATATGTTTTGGTCTCCTAATCTGAGGAAGGACATTCTTGCCATAGAGGAGTACAGAGAAGGTCACCCAGATTGATTCCTGGGATGTCAGGACTTTCATATGAGGAAAGACAGGATAGACTCGGCTTGTACTCGCTGGAATTTAGAGACTGAGGGGGGATCTTATAGAAACTTACAAAATTCCTAAGGGGTTGGACAGGCTAGATGCAGGAAGATGTTCCCGATGTTTGGGGGTCCAGAACAAGGGGTCACAGTTTAAGGATAAAGGGGAATCTTTTGGGACTGAGATGAGAAAAACATTTTTTACACAGAGAGTGGTGAATCTACTGGAATTCTCTGCCACAGATGTAGTTGAGGACAGTTCATTGGTTATATTTAAGATGGAGTTAGATGTGGCCCTTGTGCTAAGGGGATCAGGGGGTATGGATGAAAAGCAGGTACAGGATACTGAGTTGGATGATCAGCCATGGTCATATTGAATTTGGCTCGAAGGGTAAAATGGCCTACTCCTGCACCTATTTTCTGATGTTTCTATGTTTCTGTTGGTTTTAAAAGACGTCCCAACCTTCTTGCTTCCCACATTCTTTTTCAATAGTATAAGCCTTCTCTATTAGTTTTATGCTGTCTTTGACATACATTGTCAGCCACGGTCACCTCATTCTTCCCTTAGAATCTTTCTTGCTCTTTGGGATGAAAAAGATCCTGTGTCTCCCAAATTATTTCCAGAAATTCCTGCTATTACTGGTCCACTGTCATTCCTGCCAAAGGGTCCCTATCTAATCAATTGATGTTGATCTCTTGGCAGTCTGTAATTCTTTGATTATTTTTTTGTTCATTCAATTTTTTTTGAATTATTTCTTAAAACATAGAATGAAATATACAGCTGAGAAGTACAATTAATCTTAAATAGTTTATTTCACATCCACATCAAATATTTGCAGTTGAAAGGCTGCTCAGTTAATTTAAAATTCCTGAGTGTAGTACAAAAATTTGGTGTAGTAGAGCTGGCTGCTCTACTCTGACACCAAAATCTAATAACTGATTAATATGTAAGATAAATTGTGGTATAGTCTGCAGTACAATAGTTTAGATGCCACTGCATCAACTCCAGATCCAAGTGAGATGCTTCCAAAACAATTTAACTGTAAACACAATAACAAAGCGATGAAAACAACAAGTAGAGGAATTTTTAAAGACACCGAATAAAAATGTTTTATTTTAACTTTCAGTTCATTTTATTGTCTACCACACGATTCACCCCAACTATATTTTAAAAGTACTATGAATGAAAAGAGCCACATTTTGATTAATAGATATGTCTTCTTGAATGCCCATTGATATCTGGCATCAATTCACATCAAGTGACTATCAGCTGCTTTGATCCAAGTGGGATACACAAAATTAAGGCTAAATATCTCATTATGTGCATCAAAATAACATTTTTTTTAATTCATACCTTCTTGAAGAATATTTTTAAGTTTATTTTTCAATTATTCAATTTGCCTATTAACAGAAACTAAAGCATTATATTAAGTCATTGCAAAACTGCCTCATTTCATACGTCTCAACTCTGCCTTTAATCAATAAAGGAAGGCTACTTACTGGAAATTACTGCTTAAACTGGCACACTCTAAATGTAAACAGAATGTTTATTTACCAACACTATAAAAATTACTCAAAAATAAGCACAGAGGCATTTACTTTGCTCTGACCAAAAGTTTGGATGTGAACAGGAAGGTAGGCTGTGAAGAGAAATGATAACTCTCAATAAACAGGTGAAAACACTGCACTGCATTTGTTGGTCTAGAATTTGTTGTGCTGTCGAAAATTGATTAAATTAGACTAAGAGTATAATTTTGCTCATATATTATCTAGATATT
>JAXLNO010004921.1:0-10000 GCA_038087875.1 Malacoraja senta | reverse complement strand
AAAGTAGGCATGCAGGTGCAGCAGGCAGTGAAGAAAGCGAATGGTATGTTAGCTTTCATAGCAAAAGGATTTGAGTATAGGAGCAGGGAGGTTCTACTGTAGTTGTACAGGGTCTTGGTGAGACCACACCTGGAGTATTGCGTACAGTTTTGGTCTCCAAATCTGAGAAAGAACATTATAGCCATAGAGGGAGTGCAGAGAAGGTTCACCAGACTGATTCCTGGGATGTCAGGACTTTCATATGAAGAAAGACTGGATAGACTTGGCTTATACTCGCTAGAATGTAGGAGATTGAGAGGGGATCTTATAGAAACGTACAAAATTCTTATGGGGTTGGACAGGCTAGATTGTTCCCGATGTTGGGGAAGTCCAGGACAAGGGGTCACAGCTTAAGGATAAGGGGGAAATCCTTTAGGACCGAGATGAGGAAAAACTTTTTCACACAGAGAGTGGTGAATCTCTGGAACTCTCTGCCACAGAGGGTAGTTGAGGCCAGTTCATTGGCTATATTTAAGAGGGAGTTAGATGTGGCCCTTGTGGCTAAAGGGATCAGGGGGTATGGAGAGAAGGCAGGTACGGGATACTGAGTTGGATGATCAGCCATGATCATATTGAATGGCGGTGCAGGCTCGAAGGGCCGAATAGCCTACTCCTGCACCTATTTTCTATATATCTATGAATCTATGTTATGCGGCGAAGGCAGGAGAATGGATTTGAGAGGGAAAGATAGATCAGCCATGATTCAATGGTGGAGTAAACTTAATGGGCTGAATGGCCTAATTCTGTTCCTAGAACGTATGAATTTATGTTAATTTCAATGTGCCGCTTTACTAGGCTGGAATAATGAATTGCGTACCTGCATCTGTCCACCAGATCCTTTGCCTTATCGAGGTTTGCATTGGATAGAACCACTGTGCGTGGGTCTGTGATGTTGAAAAAGTGCTTTAACCGTCCCATGAAAGTGCTCTGATCCCACCTCGGGGCGTCAATGTTAAATTTGCTGAGATCCATCATGTTTCCTGCCATTGTTCAAAATCTGGAAGAGAAAATGTTTTCAAGGATTTATATTTCAGAAGAGCTACGCTCAAGCAGTTTAGAAGATCATAAGACATAAGAGCAGAATTAGGCCATTCCGCCCAACGAGTCTGCTCCATCATTCAATCATGGCTGATCTGTTTTTTTCCCTCCAAACCCCATTCTCCTGCCTTCTCACCATAACCTTTGACACCCTTAAGGGCCTGTCCCACTTAGGCGAGTTTTCAGGCGACTGCCGGCGACTGTCAGAGTGGAACACACACACACACACACACATCACTTCCTTCACCAGCCCATTATGCAGGCGGGGGACAGGGCAATCGGGGGGAGCGCTGTCTGAGTGAAATTCACATGGTGCAAAGCTAATGTGATACAGACACACACCCCAATGAACAGGAAGGTTGGCGCTGTAATTAAGACGGTGAAAGCACAGTGTACGGGAAGGGTCACGTAAGTCCTTTAATAGAGAGGGGGGAGAAGGGGAGAGAAGGGTGGTAGAAGGGGGTAGAAGGGGGGAAGAAGGAGTGGAGACAACTTTTAAGAAGCCAGAGATACACGGCTGTGAAGCTCGGCAGACATTTAACATTACCTGTCGGATATCCTTGGTTCTGAAAACTACTGCTTACGTTTTTCTCCCCCAATGAGCCAATGAAATTCACCGGTCAGCACCGGCTACAACCTACGAGAACCTATGACTACCTTCAACCTCCTGGCAACCCACTTCTACTGCACCTACTGCACGAGAATTCTCGCTACTCTCAATGGCGGCTTCATTGTGGTCGCCGCTAATTTTTCAACATGTTGAAAAATTCACGGCGACCATAATGAGGCCGCGACTTGTTCCCAGAATGCGGGAACTCCTCACGACCATGAAAGCGACTCCCCGGCAACCACCCGCGAACACATGGCGACCATGTGGCGACCGCAGAGTCTCCTGCAGTCGCCTAAAAAGTCGCCTAAGTGGGACAGGCCCATTAGTATACTAATCAACAATGTGTCAATTGCCACTTTAAAAATACCCAATAACTTGGCCTTCACCACAGTATGCGGCAATGAATACCACAGATTTACCACCCTCTGACTAAAGAAATTCCTCCTCATCTCTGTTCTAAAGATATGTCCTTTTATCCTGAGGCTGTGCTCTCTGGTCCTGGACTCTCCCTTTACTGGAAACATCCTCTCCACATCCACTATCTTGGCCTTTCATTATTCGATAGGTTTCAATGAGATTTCTCCCTCATCCTTCCACACTCTAGCAAGTACAGGTCCAGAGCCAAACACTACACGAGAGCAACCTTTCCCAAAGTTAAGTTATCAAATACCAGACAGATTATAAATGTTTTCTCTCTCAATATCCTCACATATCAAGCTGCCATTGAAGGTTCACTTGGTTCACCTTGAATTCTCCAATTTTAGGTAACTAACCTACAAACAAATCTTTTTTCCTTCCACCCCATCCTTCACCCGTTCCCTGCACATCACCTGTATTCCCACGCTTAAAAGGAAGAAATGGAAAAACTCCCATTGACATGGCACGTTGGCGCAGCATTAGAGTTGCTGCCTTACAGCGCCAGAGACCCGGGTCCGATCCTGACCACGGGTGCTGTCTGTGCGGGAGTTTGGACGTTCTCCCTGTGACCCGTGTAAGTTTTTTCCGGGTGTTCCGGTTTCCTCCCACACTCCAAAGACATACAGGCATGTAGATTAATTAGCTTTGGTAAAATTATAAACTTGTCCTCAGTGTATGTAGGATAGTGTTAGTGCAGGGGAAACTCACTGGTCGGCGCAGGTTCTATGGGCCGAAAGACCCGATTCATCACCGTAACCTAACCTCACCTAAACTCTAAATTTCACAAGCTCATGATGTGCCCAATCTCCCTACACTTGAGAAGTTCATCGACTGTAATCAACATTGTGGAAAGTACAGCAGCAATTTTTGTTTCTGGTTGTTATTTTTTAATTGGCCTAACAACATCAGGCATTTCAGCTGTGTGACATGACCCAATGTCAGCAGCTCCCACTACCAACTGTTGCTGAATTTAGAAGGAGACACAGCGACTTCAATTTAATCCTAATACTGCACCAGGAATGCAAATCTTCCTCCCCCAACCGTGACTGCAAATGCAAGACGTCTCCCCAACTCACACTGTCAACCTTGTGGCATCACTTTGAGAGCTTGGGATCACACAAGGGTAACTCTGCCCCCATCACTACCAGCAGGAGGATTTACATTTCATTAGTTTGCACTGAATTTAAATTCCAAGCCCTGATATGCAGAAACAACTCAAGATGCAGCGTTTAAGATGCTTTTAGATAGGCACATGGATATGCAGGGAATGGAGGGATATATATCATGTGCAGACAGATGAGATTAGTTTATTTTCATGTTCATAAATGCACATTATAGGAGCAGAATTATGCCATTCAGCCCATCGTCTGCTACGTCATTCAATCATGGCTGATCTATCTTTCCCTCCCAACCCCATTCTCCTGCCTTCTCCCCATAACCTTGGACACTCTTACTAATCAACAACCTGTCAATCTCAGCTTTTAAAATATCCAATGACGGCCTCCACTGCAGTCTGTGGCAATGAATTCCACAGATTCACCACCTTCTGACTAAAGAAATTCAATAGACAATAGGTGAACGAGTAGGCCATTCGGCCCTTCGAGTCAGCACCGCCATTCAATGTGATCATGGCTAATCATCCACAATCAGTACCCCGTTCCTGCCTTCTCCCCATATCCCTGGACTCCGCTATCTTTAAGAGACCTATCAAGCTCTCTCTTGAAAGTATCCAGAGAACTGGCCCCCACCACCCTCTGAGGCAGAGAATTAAACAGACTCACAACTCTCTGTGTGAAAAAGTGTTTCCTCATCTCCATTCTAAATGCCTTACTCCTTATTCTTAAACTGTGGCCCCTAGTTCTGGACTCCTCCAACATCAGGAACATGTTTCCTGCCTCTTGCGTGTCCAAACCCTTAATAATCTTATATTTCAATAAGATCCCCTCTCATCCTTCCAAATTCCAGAGTATACAAGCTCAGCCGCTCCATTCTCTCAGCATATGACAGAATTAACCTTGCACTCCCTCAATAGCAAGAATGTCCTTCCTCAAATTAGGGACGAAAATTGCACATGATACTGCAGGTATGGTCTCACTAGCGCCCTGTATAACTGCAGAAAGACCTCTTTGCTCCTATACTCAACTGCTCTTGTTATGAAAGCAGAGCTGCCAACTCTCACGCATTGAGCGTGAGAATCACGCATTTCACCAAATTCTCAAGCTCTCACGCTGATCACAGAATTTCTCACGCACTGTCGTGAGAAATTCTGTGATCAACGAGAATTTCAAAACTAATATCAACTGCATGGGCCGCGGATGTTGGAGAGTCAGGGCGGAGGGAGGGATGGAAGCAGAAGCAGTGGCGGGGGTAGATGCGGACGGGGAGCCGGGGCTGGTAAGTGTTTGCCGGGGTGGCGAGTCGCTCGCTGCAGCTCCGACCATGGATTAGCCTCAGTGCAAGAGTCCCGGGCTGTCGGAGGCGTCGGAAGCGTTGCGCCGCTGCCGTGAGAGTCTCTGTGCCGAATTTGGCCTGTTGACCGGCAAGGACCAGGCAGCGGCTTGGTGCATCCTGGAGGACAATCAGTGGCTGCTGGAAGTAGGTACCAAGCACTGGGTAGAAGCGGTGGAAGATAGTGGCCTTTAAATGGGGGTGGTTGGAGAAAGCTTCCTGCTTGCCTGCTAGATTTTCACTTACTGTAACTGCAGGAAAAATGTTCCCGAAGTTGGGGAAGTTCAGAACCAGGGGTCACACAGTTTAAGAATAAGGGGTAGGCCATTTAGGACTGAGATGAGGACAAACTTTTTTCACCCAGAAAGTTGTGAATCTGTGGAATTCTCTGCCACAGAATGCAGTGGAGGCCAATTCACTGGATGTATTCAAGAGAGAGTTACATTTAGATCTTGGGGCTAGCAAAATCAAGTGGTATGGGGAAGAAACAGGAACGAAGTAATGATTTTAGATGAACAGCCATGGTCATATTGAATGGCAGTGCTGGCTCGAAGGGCCGAATGGCCTATTCCTGCACCTATTTTCTATGTTTCTATGCTTGAGCATATGGCAATAAAACTCGACCACTTGATTTTGAAGCATTCATGCATGGTGGAGGTATAATGTAGTCATAGAGTGAAACAGTGTTAAAACAGGCCCTTCGGCACAACTTGCCCACACCCGCCAACATGTCCCAGCTGCACTATCTGCTTTTGGTCCATATCCCTCCAAACCTGTCTTATCCATGTATGTCTAACTGTTTCTCAAATGTTGGGATAGTCCCTGCCTCAACTACCTCCTCTGACAGCTTGTTCCATACACCCACCACCCTTTGTGTGGAAAAAGTTACCCCTTAAAAAGTTACCTCTTAAAAATACTTCAAACAAAAAACATTGAAATCATACTTCTACAATGCACTAAAACATGATTTTAATACATCAAATTTCAAAAAGCTCCTACCGAGGGAGGGGGGATACCCCCCTCCCACATTTGCTCGCTCCACTCCTATGCCGGGTACCCGCAAGGCCAGTGATCGCTGAGCCCCCCCGCTTTCAAAAATGCTCCGCGGCCCCTGGTTTAGACTGAGAGCACTGCCAGATGTGAGCGGGGAACTGATGCCAGTTGTCCGTGATGCCTGGATCCCAAGCTCAGCGCTTCGTGTTTCGGAGTTGGCTAATGTAATTGATTTGTAATTAGCCTGATTTGTAATTAGTTGACAAAATCTTAATTTATTAATCCAGAATATCCAGGGGGATGGGATAAGTGTAATATTAAAATGACATGCAAGGTGTTAGGCTGTCTGTCACAACATACAGCACCCAATAACCCATTATTTCCTTCAGTTAAATATTGGGAAGGTAGCACAATTGTCATTTGCCACTCAACTATTATGTTTATAAAACGTTTGAAGACATGTATAATGGATTTTTTTTAATCATTTCACCAACTACAACTTAAATACAATCTGAGAAGTAATCAATATTTTAAATATTTTCAAATCCGTGACTATTTGAAAAAATATACACAAGAATATCAAAATTTGTCTCCAGACCTATTAGACGATGCAATGAATATAAAGACGGAATCAACTAATTTAATATCATACTTGTATAATATCATCCTAAATATAGAAATACCATCATCTGATAGAATTAGAAGAGATTGGGAACAAGAACTAGCTATAAAAATCTCGAAAGAGAGTTGGGATAAACACTTGCTATATGTGCACAAATGCTCGATTAATGTAAGACATATTCTAATCTAATTAAAAAGTTTACATAGACTATATTACTCAAAAACTAAAAGAAGCAAATTTTATCCAAATGTCTCTTCCATCTGTGATAAATGTCTATCCCAAGAAGCAACTATAGCACATTCTTTAGTTTTTTGTATAAAAATCCCAAAATTATGGAATTAAATCTTTGAAATTTTTACGAAATTATTTAAAATAAAACTGAAACCGAACGCAGAACTGATTATTTTCGGAACAATGGAAGCCAGCTTTGAGCTGACGGCTTAATAATGGCAAAAAAACTTATACTTAAATTCTGGAAAAACGCTCCCACACCAACGATAAAAATGTGGGTTTTTAATATGTCCGAACTGTCACACCTGGAAGACATGAGATTCCTCTTAGCAGGCAAATCAGACCATTTCCAAAAGATTTGGTCTCCATTTATCGACTTATTACAAGCATTGGGTGCAACATAACGTTGAAAATAAATGGTTTCAAGACCTGGTGAGGGGTGTGTAAAGATACGAAGTAGGTACATCCCCTTTATCTTATCTTATCTTACTTTCTTCTGTTCTCTATTTTTTTCTTTATTTTTCTTTGGTTTTCTTTTTAACTCTTTCTTGTGGTTTATATTCCTATGGGTTTCTCTGGACCACTCTTTCACTCACTCACTATCTTTGCTAACTCTTTCTATTTTTCTTCATTTTAAAGTTTAAAATAAGTGGTACAAGAAATGTATTATGTTATTTTTGCTTGATATCACTGCAATGTACAATACTTCTAATAAAAAAAATATTATGTTTGTTTACCTCACTGACTATTACTAACCCCCCAAATTCCTTTGACAGGTTGAATAGAAATGTCCCCAATCTCACTGTTTTATTCATTGAACACGTAGCTGAACATCCTCAACGAGTGTAATCAGATGGAAACTGATTCAGATGCAATGTTTAAGAGCATGTTCAAAGAAGGGGCGTATTTTAAAGGAGTGACAGAGATACTTGCAGGGGAATGTGTGAGGAGGTTATTATTTGTCTTTAGTTTTAGCTTGAACTAGGACATCTAAAGATTCAAAGTTTAATATAGTAATTGTGCTGATACTGATTCCAATCAACTACGTAAATGAATATCATCCATTCCGGAGGTTTTATTTTTCTGGTGCCATTTAAACTTCACTTGGATTTCAATCACTTCAATGTAAAAGTAATTGGGAATGGGGAGCATTGCAACAGAAAATTGCCCTCGGTACATATTAACTGTAATATAATAATGTATGCATGTTGGTAGGTGCAAAGAAAACAAAGATATTTTTATCATTGTTGTGTTATGAATACCCCAGAAAATATTATGTACTCTCAAGATAACATTAAATAGAATATTATTGTTTAAATATATAGTTATTGGACTTTGCATTTCGGAAAAGTCGCAGCTGAGAGGAAGACAGCAAATTACTGAAAATATTGAGGGTGAAAATGACTTCAGGACAGTTTGTTAGGAAAATGAAGGAAATGGTAACAGAATACTTATACTGCTGAGTGAGTATAATTTTATGGATGAGAAATTGTGTTCAACCAATTGATGACTTCTTTGACAAAGTAACTAGCATGTTAGATAACAAAAAAGCCAATGGATGTAGCAAATTTTGTTATACAAAATTTGGTCCATGAAGTGCCCCATAAAAGATTACCGCATTAGATAAGCACCTGTGGACTTGCACGTAATAGGTTAAGTATAGGGGGTCAGATATGGGGCTTCATGTGTGGGCCAGATATATTGTCAGTGCAGAGGGGCTAGGAGCAAGGGCAAGTGTGCATCCAGAGTCAAGGTCTGGAATAGTACTAGGTGTACAGTCAATGCTGGGACAATGGGATTGTTCAGCACTAGGAACCTACGCAGCTATGATCAGGGTAGAAAAGGGGGCCAGGGGTAAGGTTGGACTCAGGGTCAGGAATGAGAGAAGGTATGCAACTGGAGTCAGGGTCTGGAGTAGTACCAGGTTGGTCAACATGGGCCAAGTGCTTGATTTTAATCTGATTTCCATACATGAATAAACTAAGATCATTCCTGTGCTGCACCTGTTGATCAGAGCCTGGCTCTACTGTGGAATGTAATTAGGAATGTAATTTAGCCTAATCCGCTGCTCACTCTTCCATACTGTGTTTTTGATTTTTGTGTTCGGATTGAATTCTGTTTTTAATTTGTGTACTTGTGATGTCTTTACTATTTATTTCATTCCGCTTACATGTTTCTACTGTAAAATCTTGTTAAATCTTGTAAGGTGTCCTTGAGATTTGAAAGGCGCCCATAAATAAAATTTATTATTATTATTAATCTTATTCATAGCTAATCCAATTTAAAGCATAAATATTGCATTCAAGTGTAAGTTAAAAGACTCGCTACAGTATGCACCAGATTGCACAATTTCAAGCTGAAAAATGCAAAAGCTCTGTACCAATGGGAGGTGGGACACCCCCCTCCCATATGCTCCCCCTCACCCCCTCGGTTGCTACACTCCCTCGGGCTTGGTCTCTCGCAATTTCTCACTCCCAACTCTCACCCAATGTTGGCAGCCCTTTGAAGGCCAACATGCCATTCGTTTTCTTCATTGCCTGCTGTACCTACATGCTTACTTACATTGACTGATGAACAAGGACCCCCAGATCCCGTTGTACTTCCCCTTTTCCCTACGACACCATTTAGATAATAATCTGCTTTCCTGTTTTTGCTACCAAAGTGGATAACCTCACATCTATCCACATTAAACTGCATCAGCCATGCATCTGCCCGCTCACCCAACCTGTTCAAGTCACCCTGCATTCTCATAGCATCCTCCTCACAGTTCACACTGCCATCCAGCTTTGTGTCATCTGCAAATTTGCTAATGTTACTTTGAATCCCTTCATCTAAATCATTGCTATATATTGTAAATAGCTGCGGTCCCAACACCGAGCTTTGAGGTAACCCACTAGTCACTGCCTGCCATTCTGAAAGGGACCCGTTAATCCCTACTGTCTGCCAACCAATTTTCTATCCATGTCAGCACTCTACCCCTAATACCATGTGCCCTAATTTTGCCCACTAATCTCCTATGTGGGACCTTATCAAATGCTTTCTGAAAGTCCAGGTACACTACATCCACTGGCTCTCCCTTGTCCATTTTCCTAGTTACACCCTCAAAAAATTCCAGAAGATTAGTCAAGCATGATTTCCCCTTCGTAAATCCATGCTGACTCTTGTTACTGCTGTCCAAATGTGCCGCTATTTCATCTTTTATGATTGACTCCAGCATCTTCCCCACCACCGATGGCAGGCTAATTTTTGTGCTTCTCCTCATTTCCTTTCTAAAGGTACATCCTTTTATTCTGAGGTTTTGGCCTTTTGCCTCACCCACTAGTCTTAGCACCTTGTACGGCACAGACAGTTTGGGCCAAAGGGGCCTGTTCCCGTGTCGTATTTTTCTATGTTCTATTTTCTATAACACAAAAATTAGTGGAGTTGTGGACTGAAGGTTGTCGAAGGCTACAGCAAGATATGCATCAGTTACAGATATGGGTGTTTAGGCTGAGCTACTGTGACATGTACTTTCAGAGGTCAAATGTAAGGGGAAAGTATACAAGTAACAAGTAAAAATACAATTTTAACTTAAGGGCGACACAGTGGTGCAGCGGTAAATT
>JAXLNO010004920.1:7500-18507 GCA_038087875.1 Malacoraja senta | reverse complement strand
TATTGCCATAGTTGAACACACCCCTGATTAGCAAATTGTACAGAAATAGTCTACTGATCCCACATGCAAGAATCGCCATGCTTTGGCGCCATTTTCAAAGCCCAGTCTGTGCTCTTGGTATTATGAGGGGTGCTTGTTCAGGGCGAGCCCCAGGCAGCTGCGGGCCTCCATCCGTCGTTCCTCTCCTCGCTTGTCCACTGTTGTTCCCAGGGGGGAGCCTCTCAAAAACATTCAGAGACTGCTTCCATTGCACTTCTGAGAGCCTGTTCCAAAGACTTACAGTTCCAAGGACACACAACCCTCTGAGGGAGGAATATTACCATGCATCTTCCTAAATGGCTGAGTTGTATTTTTCAATCTGAGTGGAAATATTCTTTCCACTTGTCAAGTCCTATCGAGACTTCCCTCTATCAGTAGAGTCCAACCACTGACCCATGACACTCAATAGCTTCCCAGAGCTGACTGCCTGCTCTCGGCACATTGGCACAACAGTAGAGTTGCTGCTTCACACCACCAGAGGCCCCTGGTTCGATCCTGACCTCGAGTGCTGTCTGTGTGGAGTTTGCACCTTCTCCCTGTGACCACGTGTGGTTTCCTCCAGGTGCCCCGGGTTTCCTCCCACATCCCAGAGATGTGCGGGTTTGTAGGTTAATTGGCTGCTGTAAATTGCCTCTAGTGTGTAGGGAGTGGATGAGAAAGTGGGATAACATAGAACTGGTGTGAACGGGTGATCGATGGTCGGCGTGGACTCAGTGGGCCGAAGGGCCTGTTTCCATGCTGTATCTTTCAATTGATATCTGGGCATTACTACCGACCACAAACCCAACTGGAGAGATGGAGGAATTGGAGAGATGACATTTCAGTCAGAAAAAGGATCTAGTTCTGAAATGTCGTCCGTACATTCCCTCCACAGATGCTGCCTGACGCTGCTAAGTTCCTCCAGCACTGTGTTTTGCTCTACATCTGAAGTTCCACATGTTTCCAAGATCAGGATTGTCCGCGGCATTCTGAAAACCTAAGCACAGAATGGGTCAAGAATTTGGGGTTAATCGATCTGAAGGGTGTAGTTGATTGAAGGGAAAATATTGCAGAGTAGTTTGAAGTTATTGAGGTATTAAAGTTTAAAGAAGAGCTGTTCTGAAGGTGCAGTGAGCAGGATTGGCCAAGGATGGAGTGAGATCATGTTCATGTTGCAAGTAACAGCTGAGCAATTGGCTGCAGGAAAACCCTGAGTCATCTGGAAACTGGAGCTGCTTTTCAGCAAGATGCTGGAGAGAGAGAGAATGGAGAGAGAGAGCAGAACGAGGGAGCGGAGAGAGGGAGAAGAGAGGGAGAGTAGAGGAATGGAGCGGAGAGAGGGTACGGAGAGAGTGAGTAGAGAAAGGAAGCGGAGAGGGAGAAGAGAGGGAGAGCGGAGAGAGGCAAGGGAGGGATGGAGTGGAGGGATGGAGCGGAGAGAGAGAGCAGGGAGAGGGAGCGGAGAGAGGGAGAAGAGAGGGGGAGCAGAGAGAGGGAGTGGAGGAATGGAGCGGAGGGATGGAGCAGAGAGAGGGAGTGGAGAGAGGGAGCAGAAGGATGGAACGTAGGGATGGAGCAGAGAGAGGGAGCGGAGAGAGGGAGCGGAGAGGGGGAGCAGAGGGAGGGAGCGGAGAGGGGGAGTGGAAAGAGAGAGCAGGGAGAGGGAGCAAAAGTTGGGCAAAGATGCAGCAGAGAGATGGAGTGGAGTGACGGATCGGAGAGAGGGAGCTGTTGGGGTAAGGGCAGCCCAGGGACATGGGCAGTGGAGCACATCACCAGCACTGAGATACAGGCACAGATATCCTGGTACTCTGTGCCTGTGATGCTGGCTGCCTGTGTCTCTGTATTTCTGTGTCTCTGTGTCCCTGTGTCTCTGTGTCCCTGTGTCTCTGTGTCCCTGTGTCCCTGTGTCTCTGTGTCCCTGTGTCTCTGTGTCCCTGTGTCTCTGTGTCCCTGTGTCTCTGTGTCCCTGTGTTATAGACACAAAATGCTGGAGTAACTCAACGGGTCAGGCAGCATTTCTGGAATAGGCGATGTTTCGGGTTGAGATCTTTCTTCACACTGAGAGTCAGGGTTCACTTGCACCTCCTCCAACCTCATCTTCTGTATCCGTTGTTCTTGGTGTGGGCTCCTATATATCGGTGAGTCCAAGTGCAGACAGGGCGATCGTTTCGTTGAACACCTACACTCAGTCCGCCTTGGCCTATGTGATCTCCCGGTTGCCACACACTTGAACTCCTGTTCTCATTCCCACACTGACCTTTCTGTCCTGGGTCTCCTCCACTGCGAGAGGAGGCCACACGCAAACTGGAGGAACAGCACCTCATATTTTGCTTGGGCAGTTTACAACCCAGCTGTATCAACGTTGATTTATCTCATTTCAAGTAACTGTTACATTCCCTCTCTCCCCGCCCCGCCCTAGGCGTCTTGCTAGTCTCAGCGTCCGTATCCCTTCATTATCACGCCGTCCACAGCCAACAATGGACCATTGTGGGCTCTACCTTTCCTGAGTCATCGGTGCCGGCTCTGTTTTGTCCTGTGCCTTTTCATATCTCTAGTTTCCTTCTATCTAGACTCTCAGCCTGAAGAAGGGTCTCGGCAGGAGCTGAGGTAGGGGGCCGTGTGCGTCATGTGATGACCTTAAAGTTTGTCTGAAGTCCCCGGACTGAGAGGCGAGCGAGCTCTCACTGGCTGGATGCCTTGAAGTGAACAGGTTTCTGATGATGCTCAGGCCCAGAGCTTTCTGTAGTTTGGAGTGAAATGTTGTTTGTTAAGGCGAAGGAATAATATATAGATATTACTGTCGTTGTTGCGGGGATTTGCAGCTGGGGATTTGCAGGGGACCTGTGCCTGGCGCTACAGTGGGATTTTCTGCTGAAGGTGACGCAGTTCTTGCTATTGCCACATGGTGGCGACATCTGTTGCCTTTTCAAACTCCGGGCAGAACATTGGCAATGAAATCACTCAGGCATCAGCAACTGCAGTCTGAAGAAGGGTTTCGGCCCGAAACGTCGCCTATTTCCTTCGCTCCATTAGATGCTGCTGCACCCGCTGAGTTTCTCCAGCATTTTTGTGTACCATCAGCAACTGGAGATGCTGGTTTATAACGGCGTAACTCAGACGGTCAGGCAGCATCTCTGGAGGACCTGGATAGACAACGTCAGGTTGGGACGACCGAAAACGTCACCTATCCATGTTCTCCAGAGATGCTGCTCCAGAGACTCCAGTACTTCGTGTCTTTTATCGCCAGTTGAAGCACTTGAACAATTCTGACCCAAACTGAGCATCTCCAGCGTTTTTCCCACTGCAGTTATTTCGGCACCAAGCCCACACGCCAGTGACGACTCTGGCAATGTCCTCTGGACAAGAACCATCAATCCCTTCACAATAGCCCTGGTAGAGGATCACTGACACTGTTCAGTCCGAGACGTCTCCTCTTCCCGCCCAAACTGACAGTGATATCTATAATGGTATATGGACACACTGGTCTGTTTTGTAGTCAATGCCTACTATGTTCTGTTGTGCTGAAGCAAAGCAAGAATTTCATTGTCCTATCAGGGACACATGACAATAAACTCACTTGACTTGACCAGTTGAACTCCAGAATGCCCTGTCTGTGCGCCCTCCCCGACCCCCCCTTTCCCACATCTAATGGGGAAGGCCCCAACACTGCACCCCACCAAAGCCGACTGACCCTGAGGCAGATGCTTGAAATGGTCTCCCACGACACTGGGGTCTCCCTGGCATCGAGCAGCCCAGTGGCCGAACCTCTCCCAAGGCTGACCCCCCCCCCCTCCCCCCGCCGTGTTCACTCCCGTCGACAATGCTGTCTCCCCGAACAACATTCAGCTCCTGGCATTGACTGTCCCAACCAAACCTCCCTTTAGAGTGGCACAGTGGCGCGGCGGGTAGAGCTGCTGCCTCACTGCGCCCGAGATCCTGGTTCAATCCTGACCTCTGGCGCTGTCTGTGTGGTGTTTGCACGTTCTCCCCGGGATCGTGTCGGTTACCCCCGGATGCTCCGGTTTCCTCCCACATCCCAAAGACGTGCGGGTTTGCAGATTAATTGGCCTCTGTAAATTGCCTCGAGTGTGCAGGGAATGGATGTGAAAATGGTATAACATAGAACTAGTGTGAATGGGTGATTGATGGCCGGTTAGGAACTCGGTGTGTCAGCCAAGGGGCCTGTTACCATGCTGTATCTAGAAAATGTAAATTCTTCCCACGATTCAACCTCCAGCGACATTCATTCCCAACACTGATGCCCGCGATACGGAGTTTGCACGTTCTCCATGTGTACCGCGTGGGTTTTCTCCGGGTGCTCTGGTTTCTTCCCGAATTCCAAAGATATACAGGTTTGTAAGTTAATTGGCTTCAGTAAGATTGTAAATTGTCCCTCGTGTTCCAGTGTATGGGGTGATTGCTGGTAGGCACGGACTCGGTGGGCTGAAGGGCCTGTTTCCGTGCTGTATCTCTGAACTGAACTAAAATGTTGGCCATGAAAGCCCAGGCCTACTGTATGTCATTGTCCCAAACCCCCTGATTCTACACCCCTCCCCTCCCACCACCCCGACACCCAGCTAAGGGTGTGGGTGCTGAGGGTGTGGGCTGTGGGTGCTGTACTGAGCAAGGCAGTGAGAGGGAGCAATTGTCCCAAGAGAGGTTCCCTGAGTGAAGGAGGCAGAGGGTTTGGGGATGGTGGGGGGTGCGTGTTGGACAGGGAGGAGCGAGGTCTCTCTGCCTGTCGTGTACACGTCTCCGTGCACAAGTCCTGCAGGGGACGTGTGTCTGAGATGGCCACTAATGTGAGACTGCCTGATTAACTTGGAACATCTCCATTTAAATGCTCTGCTGACTTCTTGCCATGAAGGCTGATTTGCGTGCAGCCACTTAGACAGAATACAAGTCAAACACTTGCTCCTGGATTAGGAACAGCGTTTTGCACTTTCTCCAAAGATGTTGTTCGTCTTTAATCACCGTACCCAGCTACGTATCAGTCGCTCTACGAACTCTCGCCGATCATCTGCCGCACTGATGTCTCCCCTCCCAGCCCCACTCTCCTGTCCCTTCCTACATAGAACAGAAAAGCACGGGCACAGGCCCTTCGGCCCACAATGTCTGTGCCAAACACGAAGCCAAGACTAACTTCGGATTGGACGGAGGCAACAGCTGCAATGGGCCTTTATGGTCAGCTGCTAAAATGGTGCCAAATCCTGGCGACTCTTGTATATTATGGTCTCAGTAAACAAGTTCCACACAGTTTGTACTTAATCTGGGATTGTCCATATGTATAGTAATAAGTTACTGAACCGGATGCAAAATAGGAATTTCCCTGTACCTTGGTACATGTTTTAATAAAGAACTATAGAACCACTGAACTCATATCTGCCTGCACGAGATCCATATCCCTCCATTCCCTGCATATCCGTGCCCATCCCAAACTCTCCAATATGCCACTGTCGTATCTACGCCACTGTTGTATTCGCATTCCTCTTCTTTCTTCGATTGTTACCATAAGCACCTCCCACCGCTACATGGATTACACATCCTCTCACCCTGATCCCTGATTACTCTCAGTTTCTCCATCTCCGCGGCGATTGTTCTCGTGGTGAAGTGTGCCGCTCAGGGACATCTGAAATGTCCTCCATCTTTAGCCAGTGTGGCTTCCCTCTACTCACCCGCATCTCCTCCGTTTCCCTGCAGTTCTGCTCCCGATGAGACTGTGTCTCCACTGTACAATCAGCAGGATGTACATATGACAGTAAAGTATCATTGAATCGTCGAGGGCATGTGTGAGAACGAGGGGAGGCGAGAGATGGAATGCGTTGGAAAGGAGGAAAGATGGAAAGAAAGATGAGAGATTGAGAGAAATGGACAGCGAGAGCTGGAGAGAAAGACCCAATGAAGGAGAGGTGGAGATAGAGTGGGCGGCGCCAGAGACCCGGGTTCAATCTTGACTATGGGTGCTGGCTGTACAGAGTTTGTACATTCTCCCTATGACTGCATTGGTTTTCCAAAGGCGTTCAGGTTTGTAGGTCAATGGCATCTATAAATTGTCCCTAGTGCATTGGATAGTGTTAGTGGATGGGGTGGTTGCTGGTCAGCGCGGACATGATGGGCCAAAGGGCCTGTTTCCACGCTGTATCTCTAAAGTCTAAAGATAGACGGGTAGGGAGGGAGCTGAAGAGAGCCAGTCAAAGAGCGTATCCAGGCCAGCTGCATTTCTTCCAATCCATCCTTAACCTGTTCAGTGCCACCCTCGAGTATACTCAGGTCAGAGTATACAAATATATTGGCAGTGAACAGGTTATAACCCCCTTCAGCCGATCTCAACCTGACAGAGGCAGTTTGTCCACACAAGTGGTTATCGACCATGCGTTGTATCAGTCTGAGTATTTCCAGAGTATCTCACTGATACAGCACTTGTTGCAAATATCAACCTCCTGAACTTCTGCTAATGCAGTCCCTTCCCTTGTTGTAGGTGTGAATATCCACATTGATATCTTGATTATTAATTTATAATTCTTGTTTTAATCACGTTTATGTTCTGTATGTTACTTACAGTGTGTTCCACCTCGTTATGTACATCTTCTGTGGATGGTTTCCCACTTGGATCAATTCTCATGCGCCGGGACATGACGGATCTGCTGCTCTCCAGGCTGGCTGTGCTTTTCTAATGTCACATGTTGAAGCGTTGTGCCCTTGGCTTCTACACACTGCCTCACAGCTCTCAACTTGTGCTCAGTAACTTGGCCTGGACATGCTCGTCAGTTGATCCACGTGAGAACCTGTTTGGCAACAAGTCATCCAAAATGTGCCAACTGTTACAACGCTGTGCTGGATATTTCAGAGTGTCGCTGCTGTCATTCGTCATCTCTCCTCAGGAAGGCCCAGGAATGGAGGAGACTGCAGGGAGTGGTGGACAGTGAGTGCCTGGTCCATCACGGATACCGATGCCCAATGAGCCGGGGCCCGCGGCCCATCGCGACAACAGGCCTGGCTCACCGCCCGGCGCAGAACCGGGAACCAGCCCGGAGAGGGTCGCCCTGTGTCGGAAAGAACTGCAGATGCTGGTTTAAATCGAAGATAGACACAAAATGCTGGAGTAACTCAGCGGGACAGGCAGCATCTCTGGAGAGAAGGAATGGGTGACGTTTCGGGTCGAGACCCTTCTTCAGACAGAGGGTAGCCATGTATCTTCTTCCCAATGTACAAGTCAATGGTGTTGGTATTTGATGCCATGGCCCATCCGGTCAACAGGCCTGCGAGAGGGGGATGGAGGGAGACGACAGCCGTGGCTGGACAAAGGGTAAGAATAACCGTGGGGGGGGGGGGTCTTACCTTCCGCGCCATCAAGGTCGGCTGTGAGAAGTGCCCCCCCCCCCTCCTGTTGAACGAGGGCTGAAGAGGGTCGTGCAAGGAGAGGGCAACGGTTCGCTGGACGACCGGGATGGAGGCGACGGCTGCAGCTGGGACTGTAAGATGGCGCCAAAATGGTGCCTCTTGCATATGGATTCAGTGCACTGCCCTGTACATAGAAACATAGAAACATAGAAACATAGGTGCAGGAGTAGGCCATTCGGCCCTTCGAGCCTGCACCGCCATTTGATATGATCATGGCTGATCATCCAACTCAGTATCCCATCCCTGCCTTCTCTCCATACCCCCTGATCCCTTTAGCCACAAGGGCCACATCTAACTATAGCCAATGAACTGGCCTCAACTACCTTCTGTGGCAGAGAATTCCACAGATTCACCACTCTCTGTGGAAAAAATGATTTCCTCATCTCGGTCCTAAAAGTCTTCCCCCTTATCCTTAAACTGTGACCCCCCTAGTTCTGGACTTCCCCAACATCGGGAATAATCTTCCTGCATCTAGCCTGTCCAACCCCTTAAGAATGTTGTAAGTTTCTATAAGATCCCCCCTCAGTCTTCTGAATTCCAACGTGTACAAGCCGAGTCTATCCAGTCTTTCCTCATATGAAAGTCCTGCCATCCCAGGAATCAGTCTGGTGAACCTTCTCTGTACTCCCTCTATGGCAAGAATGTCTTTCCTCAGATTAGGAGACCAAAACTGTACGCAATACTCCAGGTGTGGTCTCACCAAGACCCTGTACAACTGCAGTAGAACCTCCCTGCTCTTATACTCAAATCATTTTGCTATGAATGGTAACATACCATTTGCTTTCTTCACTGCCTGCTGCACCTGCATTCCTACTTTCAATGACATTGTGGTCTAACCGGTGGACTGTGCTCATGTAAGGTGATATGGAGTAGTGTGCAAAAAAAAGGTTCGTTGTACCTGGGTCCACGTGATAATAAAATAAACCATTGGACCATTGGACCACCATCGAAGGGATGGACAGGTGACACTGCCTCAACAATGCAGCCAATATCATCAAAGACCCACACCACCCTGGCCACACTCTCATTGCCTGGTATATTAGGACCAAGGTACAAGAGCTTGAAAACCGTGACCACCAGGTTCAAGAACAGCTTCTTCCCAGCAACCATGAAACTCTTGAACACTGTATAACACTAACCTCAGCAACTATGAACTTCCATGGACCGTGTCACTGGTTGCACTGTCGATCTGTTTGTTAGCACAAGTTCAGTTATCAATATATTAACCTTTGGATTATTATATTTATCGGTGCGTTATTGGGGTTACCTGCCCGTTATGCTGCTGCAGATAAGAATATCATAGTTCTGTTGTCAGTACATATAACAATTAAACACAAAGATAGACACTAAATGCTGAAGTATTTAGCTGGAGCGGGTCAGGCAGCATCTCTGGAGAAAAGGAATAGGTGACGTTTCGGGTCGAGACCCTTCTTCTCTAATACTATTGACTGGATAGGCACAAAATGCTGGAATAACTCAGCGGGTCAGGCAGCATATCTGGAGAAAACACTATTGACTCAGACTCTTTGTGTACAGGTTTTTGTAACTCTCCCCTGGCACCCATAGACCGGGTTGAAGTGGTTTGAGATGCCTTCTCTTCCCGCATCAAATGGGACACAGGTCACCTGTACATCTGAACCAATTTCCTACTCACTCGCCTGACTTCTTCATTCCTGGACGGTCTAATTTCCACCCTCACCTTGAACCTTGTACTGTAACAGAAGCATTCCCCACAACGTGACGCGGGGACGGGAGACCTGGCCTTGTTTGTCGTGCCGTCTGGTCATTGCCGGATGGTCCGGATCCTGATGGACTGTCCTTAGCCGTGAGACTGGACTGTGAGCCGGGGCCCAGAGTGCAAGCGAGACGTGTGGCCAGAGCCAAGGATCGGTGAGCAGGGGGGCTGGGGACAGTATGTGTCGGGTGTACAGGGGTCAGGAGCTGGGCTCCGGCACTTGTATGTTACCAGCTCCCCTCAAACTCACCCGATTCACTAGAAATTGTGCTGGAAGGAACCGCAGATGCTAGTTTACATCGAAGATAGACACAAAATGCTGGAGTAACTCAGTGGGTCAGGTAGCATCTCTGGAGAAAAAGAATAGTTGTTAGTAGCTAATAATTGAGAATAATTAATAATTGTTAAGGTCTCGAGACCCTTCACCTATTACTTTTTCCCAGAGTTGCTGCCTGACCCGCTCCAGCATTTGGCGCATATCACTGGAAAATGTATTGTGCAACTATGTATGATGTAAAAATAAAGTGAAATAATTGGGTATTAATATAAGTAATTTGCAATAGGTTAGAAAGTCCACCGGCCATCAGCATCAACACGATGAGGGTTATCGGAGTTTAGCGACCGTGTGACCCCCCGGCCTCGGGAGCCTGAGCTCGCTCGCTCAGCCATTTCACACCGTCTCCCACTTCGACCGGTACCAGGCTTGTCTTCTTATTCCCAACAACTCCCGCAGGCTCTGCCCTTCCCGTCCAGCTCAAAGCCCTGTCCCACGGTACGAGTTCATTCCAAGAGCTCTCCCGAGTTTAAAAAAAAATCAAACTCGTGGTGAGCACGGAGAATGAACGTAGCGGGTACGTCGGAGCTCGGGGACGTCGTAGAACTGCTGCCTCACGGCGCCAGAGACAATGGGTTCGATCCTGACAACGGGTGCTGTCTGACTCTGACTACAGAGATAGAAATATAGAAAATAGGTGCAGGAAGAGGCCATTCGGCCCTTCGAGCCAGCACCGCCATTCATTGCGATCCTGGCTGATCGTCCCCAATCAATAACCTGTGCCTGCCTTCTCCCCATATCCCTTGATTCCACTAGCCCCTAGAGCTCTATCTAACTCTCACTTAAATCCATCCAGTGATTTGGCCCCCACTGCCCTCTGCGGCAGGGAATTCCACAAACTCACAACTCTCTGGGTGAAAAAGTTGTTTCTCACATCAGTCTTAAATGGCCTCCCCTTTATTCTAAAACTGTGGCACCTGGTTCTGGACTCGCCCAACATTGGAAACATTTTTCCTGCATCGAGCTTGTCCAGTCCTTTTATAATTTTCTATGTTTCTATAAGATCTCCCCCTCATCCTTCTAAACTCCAGTGAATACAAGCCTAGTCCTTTCAATCTTTCCTCATATGACAGTCCCGCCATCCCAGGGATCAATCTCGTGAACCTACGCTGCACTGCATCAATCACAAGGATGTCCTTCCTCAAATTAGGAGACCAAAACTGTACGCAATACTCCAGATGTGGTCTTACCAGAGCTTACCAGAGCTTGCACGTTCTCCCCGTGACCTGCGTGGGTTTTCTCCCGGGAGCTCCGGTTTCCGCCCACACTCCAACCACGTACAGGTTTGGGTAAATTGCCCCTAGTGTGTGTAGGATAGTGTTAGTGTGCTGGTCGGCTGGTGAGCTGAAGGGCCTGTTTCCGCGCTGTATCTCTAAACTAAACTAAACGATGACTTACCCGAAACTGCAAGATATTATGTGAGATGCTTTGATCGTCAGCCTAGTAGTGGACTGGGGAGGAGGAATGACGGCTAGTGTGACCCCGAGTCCCTCATTCCACACCCCAGTCCCACAGC
>JAXLNO010004920.1:0-2500 GCA_038087875.1 Malacoraja senta | reverse complement strand
GCCGCAGAGTGACAGTGGCCGTCCTGCCCGGCACGGTGTCTGTGAGTCTGGCCATCAGCGTCTGACATTCTTCATCAGTTCTCATTAGTTGAAAGGCACCAATTAATTTACACTAATCATAACATGCACAGGAAATACTTTCACCAGCTGTGAAATGGCAGTGGTTGCAAATTAGACCCCAAATGAGCCCGAGCCCTTCAGCTGCCTTGTTCTAAACTTCAGTCTTTGGTTTCCTTTTGTTCATCTGACTATGTGTAAACAGTATCTATCTCTCTCTCTCTCTCCCTCTCTCTCTCCCTCTCCCCCCCCTCTCTCTCTCTCTCTCTTCCCCCTCTCTCTTTTTTGTTAGAAACACTCTTTGATTCTCTTCCTTTTACTTTCTGCACTAATACATAAACATCAGATCTCTCCTATCCTTTCTCTTCATGTCCTTATCATTATCTATCTATCTATCTTCCCATTCTTTTCCTCTCTCTCTCTTTCTGTCGCTCCATCTCTCACTTTTTCATTGTCACTTATCCTGTGTCTATCAGATACTCGTTGACTATTTCCACCTCCCTTTTATGCTTGCTCTATCATTGTAACATTCTCTCTTACACACACAGTCTCATTGTTTTTCTTTCTCTCACTCTCTCTCCTCTCTTGCATTCTGTGCCAATCATTCGTCCCCCTCCCCGACTGACCATCCCCCTCCTCATCACTCTCTCTCTGTGTCACCACCTCTCTCGCTGGTCACTCTCACATGCTCCCCGTCCCTCCTTGTTCTTGCCGCACTGTAGGCAGGTGGGTGAGCTCTCACTCGCCAGCTCCCTGACTCACCCAAGATGCCGAGTTAGCAGTGAGGTGTTAAAGCTGTGGTAAGGATCAAGGGATTGTGAGTGGTACGGCTGATTAGTTATTCATCTTGTTAAAAGGGGAACAAAGGATTCAATTATACCTGACACCTGGAGAGAGGCACAGGGAGTGAACGTGGGATAAATAACAAGGTGTAAGCACAAACTGGAGCAACGCAGGGATGGATATCTTTAGCAGGAAATTGGGATGAGCTTGTGCTGGTGACTGAATCCACTCAGAGCTTCTGATGCTCTGAGGCTCCTGCAACTCACCCGCTGGGTCTTTATTGGCCTCAGGATGCCCTGTTAATGTGAGTGCACTTGGTGTAAGTCAGCCCGCAATGTACACAGGAGACATGGGGAGGGGAGGTGGCTGGAGGGAAGGGAAAGTACGAGAGGAAGGAGAGGCAGAAGGGGAGGGATGTGAGAAGAGCAGAAAATGGTGAAGGAAAGCAAAAGAGGAAAGGAAAGGAATGAGGAGGGGAGGGAGGAGAGAAAATGGGAGGGAGAATTAGAAGCATAAGGGAGAGAAGTAAATAGGAGAGGGGAAAAGGAGCTTATTTATGTGTATGGACAAAAGACCAAGTGCTGGAGGAACGTAGCAGGTCAGGCAGCATCTGTGATGATAATGGATCGGTGATGTTTCAGGTCGAGACCCTTCTCCGGACCCACTGAGTTCCTTCAGCATTTTGTGTTTCGCTCAAGATTCCAGCATCCTGTATCTCCAACAATGTGTATGGGATAGGGAGGGAGGAAAAGTGGGGAGAGAGGGAAGAGGGAAGAGGGGAGAGCAGAATGAATGAAAGAGGAATGGAGATGAGGTCATGGATGGGGAAAAGATGAGGGAGGGATAGGTAGAGGAAATAACAAGCAAGGAGGGGGGAGGGGGGAGTGTGATGGGAGGGAGTTGTAAAACTGAGGAGGGAGCTCTAGAGGGTGGAGGGTTTGTTGTACCAGGGAGGTGAGCTGGCAGTAAGTGGGGACATTGCTGGCCCTGACTAGCGAGACTCCAGGAACGGTTTGATGAACAGGGTAGAACATTGTGACTGTCATTGTATGAATTAATCAGTCAGAGCTGTAAAGCTTGTCCTTAAACAGGCGTCAGATTCATTTGTACAGTTTGATTGGGGCCTTGATTAAATTAGAAGTCGACACAAATAAAATAAGCAGATGGAGGTAAATAGTGAGGGGGGATTAGAGAGCCTGTCAGCTAGCTGTTGAAGCATCAAGTGCACAGAATCACTCACATTGTAGCACCAATTTATTCTCTCCAGTACAGCTGCCTCCAACTCTGCCCGAACCAGCCACGATCCTGGACTTCCTGCCTCAGTATGACTGTCGCAGCCTGGCCCTGATCCAGTCGGCACCTGCAACTGGCTGCTGCACCTTGCAACCTGCATCCTGGCACTGAATGGTTCAGATGCAGAGGGCTGGACATTGTACGTAGCCCTACAGAGGCATGTTCTGCTGGTGCTGATGGAGGGACCCTGTCCCCGTGATAAGGGGCTTCCCATTGAGACACCCCAGGACCCAGTCAGTGCCCCTCTCTGCAACTGCATCCTCTGCTTCCTGACCCACAGACCACAATCGGTGAGGATGGGAGACAAAACCTCTCCACGATAATTCTCAGCACCGGTGCCACGCGAGGATGTGTTCTCAGCCCCTTC
>JAXLNO010004919.1:0-51785 GCA_038087875.1 Malacoraja senta | reverse complement strand
AACTGCCCATTGAATCATTGAGATTAGAGTTGGTCATGCACCATGTCTGCACAGACATTGTGGGCTGAAGGGCCTGTTCCTATGCAGTACTGTTCTATGTTAACTCGCCCCATATTTTACCCCTCACTGGCAGACTAGGGGAAAAATACAGTGGCTGATTTGACCCTTGCATACCTTGGGATGTGGGAGGAACCCAGAGTACTTGGAGTGGGGGGTGGAGGGCAGGAGTGGTGTGGAAGCCACACAGTCACAAGTAGAACGTACAAACTCTGCACAGACGGCACCAAAAGATGGAATTGAACTCGGGCTGCTGGGGCTGAGGTAGAAGCTTTACCAGCTGCACCACTGTGTCCCACTTTGCTTTCATCCCTTACAAAATGCCAATGAATTTGAATCACTTGACTGCTGCTGCATGTCCTTGTCTTTTGTGTTCCTATAGATTTGGACAGTTTCTCTTGTAATATTCTCACTGAAGGGAAGAACCAAAGCAATATTCAAATTTTTATTTGACTATTCTGAAGTGAATAGGCATTATAGATACAAGGGGGATAAAAACAACTCGTGCTAGTTACATAAGTTATAGGAGCAGAAAATAGTTAACTTGGCCCATCAATCTGCTCCGCCAATCAATCATGGATGATCTATTTTTTCCCTTTCAATCCCATTCTCCCTGCCTTCTCCCCATAACCCCCGATACCCTATTAATCAAGAATCTGTCAATCTCCGCCTTATAAAATATCCATTGACTTGGCTTCCACCATTGCTGGTAAGAATTCCAGATTCACCACTTTTTGACTAATAAAAAAATCTTCCTTATCTCCTTGCTAAAGGTACATCATTTTATTCTGAGGCTACGTCCCCTGGTCCTAGATTCTCCCACTAGTGGAAACATCCTCTCGACATCCACTCTATCCAGGCCTTTCATATTCATAGCTTTCAATGAGGTCTGTACTTGTTGGTCTTTTTAAACACCAACAAGTACAGGCCCACTGCTGTCAAATGCTCATCATATGTTACCTAATAATTCCTGGGATAATTCTCGTAAATCTCCTCTGGACCCTCTCCAACAGCAGCACATCCTTACTCAAATATGGGGCCCAAAACTGCTCATAATACTTCAAATGCGGTCTGACCAGTGCCATAAAGCCTCAGCATTACATCCCGGTTTTTATATTCTAGTCCTCTCAAAATAAATGCTAACATTGCATTTGCCTCCCTCACTACTGGTTTTCATTAGGTCACCTGAAGCGAATGGGCGTTATTGATACAAGGGGAATAAAAAACAACTAATGCTTGTTACAAGTTGTGAAGTACATGATATGCTGTGCCGCCATCCATTTGCCATTGAGCTGAGAACAACATGTGCCATTCCAGCGGTCACTAACTGGTCTGATTGGGCTTTGTTCCAGGTGCTGGAATGAACTGGTTGTGGATCGAGGTCCTTCTTCATACCTCTCCAATGTGGATCTGTACTTGGATGGGCGACTCATCACATCTGTCCAGGGTGATGGTAAGATGAATGATAGTACAATCACAAAGGGGGACAGGCAGGGTGAATGCACAGAGTCTTTTATCCAGGGTAGAGGAATCGAGAACCAGAGGATGTAGGTTTAAGGTGGGAGGGGTAAGATTTAAAACAGACCTGAGGGGACAACTTCTTCACTCAGAGGGTGGTGGATATATGGAACGAGCTCCAGAGGAGGTAGTTGAAGCAGGGTCTATAAAGACACTTGGACAGGTACATGGATAGGAAAGGTTCAGGATATGGACCAAATGGGACTAGCTTAGATGCAGCTTCTTGGTCGGCATGGTTGAGTTGGGCCGAAGGGCCTGTTTCCATGCAGTATGACCCGTATAGTAATAGATAATTTCTTCTTGTGCCAGTTATAAATGTGTTAAAACAAAATTTTGGGGGGCATCCGTTGGCCCTGATGCTAGTGATGTATGAAACCCCCTTGGATGAAGTGATTTGGTTTCCACATCTATAGCTACAGATTACAGATTAGCGCACTAGTAATGAGGCTTCACATCACCACACCTCACTCGTCATTGGTTAGTGTTGAACTAAACTGTTTACAACTTCTGCAAAGATTTGCGAATTGGAACAAAATTTGTTCTAACAGAATTATTTCGGGGGGGGGGGGGGGGGGGGGGGGAAGGAAGGGAAGGAAGGAAATATACACATTATTTCACCGTCTGAAAATACGCCCGACCCAAAATGTAATCTATCCATGTTCTCCAGAGATGCTGCCTGACTGTTGAGTTACTCTAACACTAGCAATTGTTACAAATGTTGAGATTTTAAAAATAAAGTCTGCAATTTATCCCATCAGATAAAGCATAAAAAGAAGTTTAATTTAACACCTAATTCACTTTCATATCTTCAGTATTAAAGAAGTTATGGCCATTTTCATACCCGGAAATTATCATCTTGTTCCCTGTTGCTTTTCCATTGACAACACAATACCTGTAAATTAATGGGCATTAAATTCATCTTGTGAGTGAGGATTTCTGGAACGCGATCTTTTGGAACGTTGATTTGCGGTGAATTTAACCCCGTATTGGCATGAAAAATACTGCCGTTAATTCAGGGAATAAAATCACCGTGTCGCATGAAAAAATGTGAATTAAAGGCTTCTTAAGAAGCACTTTTATACATTTAAAGAAACCACTTTCGTTTACCTGTCCGTGTGTGAAATCCGTCCCCGTTATCGCCGTTGACGCTTCAGGAGCTGCTTTTAAAATTACTCTAGCGCTGACATTGACGATTTAATAAAAATAAAAAATACACAAAACGCCAGTAGGAACGATTCTTCAGCCACGCTTGTACTCCAACAAAATATTAACCAGGACAAGGGAGGAGAAACCCGCGTTTTATCCCCGCCCCCCCTTAAAGGCGCCAAAATCGCGCACACGGCCAGTGGCAGAATACAGCGCGACTGAAGGTAAGTTTTGTAACATACCTACTAACACTGTGTGTCTAACGTGATCTCACCTCTTATTTCTTGGCCCAAGCACAGATGATGCGGATTTGTGTTACAGAAAATCGGCGTGCGGATATTGTATCTGAATACGCCCACCCCCCATCCTCTGTTTTATGGGAAAGTGGGAAGAGAACATTATGGGCTCAGGGTTGGGAGATGATGAGTGCACTCAGGAGAGGAAAAGTGTGCGCACCAGGGGGGCTCCATCTCCCCTCCCCGAGACCCATATTTCCATTTATTCCACGCTGCTTTCTTTTTTGTGTCCCCACCCTCGCTCTGGTGCGGTACCTTTTCCCCACCCCTCAGTCACCCTGCTCCTTTCCCCTCCTTCGTATATCTCCCATTGCCGTAACCCTCAGTTCCCTTTTATCTCCCCCCACTCACTTCCTTGCACTCATATCCCCATCCTCCGGCTTTACAATTCACTCCTCCTTGTCTGACACCATTCTGTCTCCTTATCACATCTAGCCTTTGTCAACTTACTCCACCCATCGTACAATCACCCCATCACCGTATCCACCTATCGCTTGCCAGGTTTTGTCCTGCTCCCACCTCTTCTTTTCCAGCTTTCTCCTCCCCCATTCCATCAATCTGAAGAAGGATCCTATATTTGTCCGTTCCCCTGTAGATGCTGCCTGACTCGCTGAGTTCCTCCAGCACTTTGTATTTTGTTCACGATTCCAACATCCGCAGTTCCTTGTGTTCCAGGTTCTTGCCGGTCTCTTTCCTGGCAATCGCCAGTGTGTTACGGCCTAAATAAAAGGAGAATGTTTGCTTGTTGTTTTTCAGGTGTGATTGTGTCCACCCCGACAGGGAGCACAGCGTACGCTGCAGCGGCAGGTGCCTCTATGATGCACCCCAATGTCCCGGCCATCATGATCACCCCTATCTGCCCCACTCCCTTTCCTTCCGACCCATCGTGGTGCCTGCTGGAATGGAACTGAAGGTGAGCAGGTTTACGATCGGTTTATGGGGACTGCAGTACCCTCTGAGACTTGGGGGCCTTGTTATAAGGAGAGGCTGGGTCTTTTTCCTCGAATGTACAAGATTGAGGAGAGATTTGTAGAACTATATAAAATCATGGGGTGACTTGTAGAGCTGTATGAAATCATGAGGGGTGACTTGTAGATGATATAAAATCCTGAGGGGAGATTTGTGGAACAACATAAAATTGTGAGGGGTTTGTAGAAGATAAAAATCATGTGTAAAACTATACAAAATCATGAAGGGAGGCTTGCATATGATATAGAATCATGAGGGGAGATTTGTAGAATCATGATAGCAGGCTAGGAGATCAGTGGGATCGATGTGAATCAGACATTACCCTAGCTTATGGAAGGAGCATTCAGAAGCCTGATAACAGGAGAAGAAACTGTTCTTGAGTCTGGTGGTAGACAAAAATGCTGGAGAAACTCAGCGGGTGAGGTAGCATCTATGGAGAGAAGGAATAGGTGACGTTTTGGGTTGAGACCCTTCAGACTGATGTGGGGATGGGGGGGTGGGAAGAAGAAAGGAAGAGGCGGAGACAGTGGGCTGTGGGAGAGCTGGGAAGGGGAGGAGAAAGAGGGAGAAAGCAAGGACTACCTGAAATTGGAGAAGTCAATGTTCATACCGCTGGGGTGTAAACTACCCATGCAAAATATGAGGTGCTGTTCCTCCAATTTGCGGTGGGACTCTCTGGCCATGGAGGAGGCCCAGGACAGAAAGGTCGGATACGGAATTGGAGGTGGAGTTGAAGTGCTGAGCCACCGGGAGATCAGGTTGGTTAATGCGAACTGTGCGGAGGTGTTGGGCGAAGCGATCACCAAGCCTGCGCTTGGTCTCACCGATGTAGAGCAGTTGGCACCTAGAACAGCGGATGCAATAGATGAGGTTGGAGGAGGTGCAGGTGAACCTCTGCCTCACCTGGAAAGACTGCTTGGGCCTTTGGATGGAGTCGAGGGGGGAGGTAAAGCAACAAGTGTAGCATTTCCTGCGGTTGCAAGGGAAAGTACCAGGGCAGGTGGTGGTTTGGGTGGGAAGGGACGAATTGACCAGGGAGTTGCGGAGGGAGCGGTCTCTGCGGAAAGCCGACTGGGGAGGAGATGGGAAGATGTGGCCAGTGGTGGGATCCCGTTGGTGGTGGCAAAAATGTTGGAGGATTATCTGTTGTATGTGATGGCTGGTAGGGTGGAAGGTGAGGACAAGGGGACTCTGTCCTTGTTACGAGTGGGGAGGATGGGGAGTGAGAGCAGAGTTACGGGGTATAGAGGAGACCCTGGTGAGAGCCTCATCTATAGTCGAAGAATACCAGGGCCTCGAAGAATAAGGACATCTCCGAGGCCCTGGTTTGGAACACCTCATCCTGGGTGCAGATGCGGTGTAGACGGAGGAATTGGGAGTAGGGGATAGAGTCCTATTGGAGGAATAGTACCTCATATTTCGCGTGGGTAGTTTTACACCCAGCGGTATGAACATTGACTTCTCCAATTTCAGGTAGTCCTTGCTTTCTCCCTCCTTCCCAGCTCTCCCACAGCCCACTGTCTCCGCCTCTTCCTTTCTTCTTCCCATCCCCCCCCCCCCCACATCAGTCTGAAGAAGGGTCTCGACCCGAAACGTCACCTATTCCTTCGCTCCATAGATGCTACCTCACCCGCTGAGTTTCTCCAGCATCTACCTTCAATTTTTTTCAGCATCTGCAGTTCTTTCTTAAACATGGAGTATGGTGGTGCACTCTTTCAAAGCGGGCAGGGAGTAAGAGGAAAGACTAGGGTGGATCAAGTCTTCGATTATAGACACAAATGCTGAAGTAACTCAGCAAGACAGGCATCATCACTGGAGCGAATGGGTGATCGTTTCGCTGAACACCTTAGTTCAGTCCGCCTGGTCCTACCTAATCTCCCGGCTGCCTAACACTTTAATTTGTTCAAGAAGGAACTGCAGATGCTGGAAAATCGAAGGTAGACAAAAGTGCTGGAGAAACTCAGCGGGTGCGGCAGCATCTATGGAGCGAAGGAAATAGGCAACGTTTTGGGCCGAAACCTTCTTCAGACTGGGTTTCGGCCCGAAATGTTGCCTATTTCCTTCGCACTTTTGTCTACCTAACACTTTAATTTCCCTTCTCATTCCAACACTGACCTTTCTGTCCTCGGCCTCCTATATTGTTAGATTGAGGCTAAACGCACATTGGAGAAACAGCATCTCATATTTCGCTTGGGCAGCTTACAGCCCAGTGGTATATTGATTTCTCTAATTTCAAGTAACTCCTGCATTCCTTCTCTCTCCATCCCTCCCCCCACCCAAGTCGCACCAGCGTCTTGTTCTCACCTAGCAAACAGCTAACAATGGCCTGTTTCCTTTAGCATCGTTACTTTTTTGCATATCTTTAATTGTTCTATATCTCACTACATCACTGTCTATATCTCTCGTTTCCCTTTCCCCTGACTCTCATTCTGAAGAAGGGTCTCGACCCAAAACATCACCCATTTTCTCTTCTGTCCAGCTGAATTACTCCAGCATTTTGTGTCTATCTTTGGTTTAAACCAACAGTTGCAGTTCCTTCCTACACAAGTCTTTGATTATGTTGGCTACATTCCAGGGGCAGCGTGAAGTATAGATGAAGTCGATGGAGGGGAGTCTGGTCTGTGTCATGGACTGGGCTACATCTACAACTCTGCAATTTCTTGTGGTCTTGGGCAGAGCTGTTGCCAAACCAAGCTGTGATGCAACCTGACATGCTTTATACAGTGCATCTATGGTGGCATGTGTGTCAGAGGGTGTGGAAGAGAGGGAACATTGATTACAGGGAAATGTCTGTAGAAGCCGTCTTGTCTTCGAGTGCCTTTCCAGTCACAGCGGTTCATTTAACTCTACACCACAGAAATGGTGTTTCCAAAAACACATTTGGCACAGTGGTGCAGCTGTAGAACCGCTGCCTCGCAGTGCCAGAGACCTGGGTTCGATCCTGATCTCGGGTGTGTAGTTTGCATGTGCTCGCTATGACTATGGGTTTGTTTTGGGTGCTCCAGTTTCCTTCCACATCCCAAAGATCTGTGGGTTTTTAGGTTAATTGGCCCTCTGTAAAATAGCCCCTAGTGTTAGTGGGATAACTAGTGTGAATGGGGATTAATGGTCGACGTGGGCTCAGTGAGTCGATGGGCTGTATCCCTAAAATAAAAATGTAATAGGTAAGTGAACTTGTGCATAGTCGCTCTGAAATGAAGTGAGCTCACCAACTGTCTGTGTTTGCTTTCTGAAGATAATGCTGTCACCCGACACTAGGAACATGGCATGGGTGTCCTTTGATGGCAGGAGCAGGCAGGAGATACAACACACGGACAGGCAAGTGCCCCACTGCTCTAGCTCTGGACCTCTCCCCTCGCACCAACATGCTGCCTGCCACGGTGAAGGGCTGCGTGCATGGGAGTCTAAAGTGAAAGGTTCATTGTGCAGGTGATTTGTACACGATGGAACAAATCGAGTTCTTGCAAAATGACTTGACGCACTCATTGTGAGCGTGAGCTGGAATTTAGACTTAAGAGATGCAGCGCGGTAACGTGCCCTTCGGCCCACCAAGTCCGTGCCGACCAGCGATCACCCCGTACATGAGCACTATCCTCTACACTGGGGACAATGTACAATTTTTAAAATAAAAGGCAACAAGCTGCACATCTTTGGAGATTCTCCAGAGATGCTGCCTGACCAGCTGAGTTACTCCAGCACTTTGTGTTTATCTTCGGTAACACTGCCTTGTGCTTTCCCGTTGCAGCATCACGGTGACCACGTCCTGCTACCCAGTGCCGTCCATCTGTTGCCATGACCTGGTGTACGACTGGTTTGACAGCCTCGCCGAGTGTCTCCATTGGAACGTCCGCAAAAAAACAGTCGCGCTTCGAAGAAATCACGGATTCTTCAGACACTGAATGTTAGTCGAAGGTGTATGTCCATTCCCATCTCCTCTCCCTGTTAACCCCAAACCGCCCCACCCCCCACCCCCTCACAAAAAAACCTCTGACACTTCTGCGGTGAGCTGCAGTTACATAAGACGTCAGTGAGGCCCACATTTAGAGTATTGTGTTCAGTTTTGGGCACCATGTTATGGGAAAGATGGTGTCAAGCTGGAAAGGATGCAGAGATTTACAGGGATGACTCGAGGGACTGAGCTACAGGGAGAGGTTGAGCTGGCTAGGACTCTACTCCTTGAAGCGTAGGAGGATGAGGGGTGATCTTCTGCAAGTGTACAAAATCATGAGATGAATAGGTTGGGTAAACGTGTCTTGCCCAGAGTAGGGACATTGAGAATCAGAAGACATGGGTTTAAGGTGAGGGAGGAGAGCTTTAATAGGAGGCTGAGGGGTAATTTTTTTACACAAAGGCTGTGTAAAGAACTGGCAGGACGGATATGGGCCCAAATGCAGGCAGGTGTAGATGGGCATATTGGCCGCCAGGGCCGGTTTCCACGCTGTACATGACTCCTATCCCTTTCACCACAGGAAGAGCATGTACTATATCTGCCTGCTGTGCGTTTAACATTTTATCAGGTACGACTGTCTTGTTTTCCTCTCTGCAGAACCCCCCATTCTGTACCCAGATCCTTGTCATCTTGAAGGAATGATTAAGCCCGGAATCAGCAAGTGGGGAAAGAATGCATCGGCTTCCTTCACTGTGGACCTAATTTGGATGTTACTATTTTATTGCCTTTCTTTCAAGGTGCCTTTATGAGTAAGTTAACATATTTATGGAACGTGTCCTTGCCACCGTTGTAAATGTAAGAAAATTGGAACATTTTGGCATGTACCCTTGACTTAATGGATGACCCTGTCACCTGGGTCAGAAGGTTGGACTGAAGTCCAACTCCAGAGACTTGAGCATAATCTTCTCCCATTGCAGAGGTGCTGTTTTGGATGCATTAGTTCTGCTGTGAACATAAATATCCATATTGTTTATTGTGAGAGCAGGAGATGTATCTTCAATTACCCAGTTAATCTCCAGCACTGAACCTGATAGTCATCGTTATTACTCTTTATGGAATTGACCACAGTGACTGCATTTCAATAGTAACCTGATTAAATGTAAAGCACATTGGAATATTCTGAGGTTATAAGTTGTGCCACATAAATGTAACTCTTCCAACAAATTACTTTAAAGTCCAAAGCTTATTAGCACAGACCAGGTTTATTCCCAGTTGCTGGTTGAAGGCAAATCAGTCTCTACCTCAAATGTCCCAAATTTCATGAAATGATGCCCCCTCTATCAAACAGAACAAGGTCTGTAAATGGGATCAAGCATTCCACATAGCGAAAATAGAAAATAATTTTGAGGATGGTTACTGTTTCAAAGAGGAATAAAAATTAAAAATATGATAAATTTTGAGGTCTGTCATTTGTTTGCTTTGTAATCAGTGAGACTTGTGAATTTGATGGCCTGTGTTCCTCGTTCTGTTTAATTCTGGTTAATTAAATCAGTCACATTTAAATGTTGTATGAACAGGATGAACTGTGATACCAGCAAGATGAACTTGCCTCGAGAATCTTAAACTTAAATCCAGCCAACACTGATTAGATACAAATATCTCCACTGCAGACGGCGTGGCATCTGATTTGTTTAGTTTCCAGTGTACACATCCACAACTACATTCATCCGTCATGGAATGGATGTTCTTCTGACACTAGGGACAAGGGCAAAGAGATCTATCCATTACAACTGCAGAGTTAAGAGCTATATAACTAGTTAAAAGTCATATTTTAACTAGTGATCAAAAATTCAGTGTTTGCATTTAAAAGATTAGCACCCTTCAATTGAAAATAAGCTCAAAACAGGAGTACCTTCAGCTGTAAATGGCATTAATGTTTCTGATTAAATTTCAGGTACTGTGTCAAAGAGAACCAAACCAAAAATAGTTTCTATGTTTTTATAATGGACAAATGCACATTATAGTGAAGTCAATGTTAAATTTGGTTAAGATACACCTGTGCCATTAAACCAGTTTGCATTTCCAGTTTAAGAAAATGGGATATTATACAAAATTACCAAGATTTTTTTTCAATAAACTATTTTAAATCTTAAATCATTCTCTGTATTTTTTTGTTAGTTACAAGATTCCTTGCAAATTTCATGTACGGTTTGTATCCATTAGATACAGGCCCACCACCGATTTTCCCGGAACTGACAGTCTGGCACCTCCTTAAATCCAGACAGAATTGCAAGAGCGCACTTGAAATCCCCCCTGAAAATGTGGCGCCGGGTGAGGTGGCCGACCTCGACCACATCAGGACTTGCCCGCCAATCGTCGGGTCAAATTTACCCCAGCATGGCCCGGCAGATCTGTTCCCAGAGCCGACTTTGCAGGCTGTATCTCAGGCCCTGGGCGGACCGTTCCAGTACCGTTGGACTCCATTCGGAGGCTGTGGCTTCTGTTGGTCCGGCAGAACAGATAAATCCAGAAAGGCTCTGGAACCAAGGGTGCCAGAAAATTGGTGGTGGACCATTTTTAGGCAGTTGGTTAGGAGATATTCTCTTAAGGGATGTTACAAGTGGAGCGCAGAATTGTGTGAACATTTATAGTGTTAGCCCTGTTGAAAAACAAGATTCTTTAACTCCTGCTAGAAATTGAGTGAAAAGGTAAATCAAGAGACACATTTGTTTCACTTTGTTTTAATTGCATTGAAGGATACATTTAATTCCTCAAATAGCTAAACAGTTATTGTTTAAATAATGTTCCAGTAATCATAAAGACAAATCTTTAAATTATATAGCAATCCAAATATGGACATAACGGGGTTTGAACAAGAGCAAGAAGCAAGCACTTGCCTCCCTCTCACTCTCTCTCCACCACTCTCTCTGCTGCAATATACACAAATAGCACTAGCCAGGAGCTACACTATACGATGTACAAATACTCAAAAAAACAGCCGAGAGCAGGTTGAGATACTACCAGAAGAACAACTGGCATGCCGGCAAATCTTTCTCCAAGAAAGACACATGATAACAGAAAAAAAATGCTTTATCATTTCATTAGGAAAAGCATATGAATATAGAAAATTCCTACACTACCAAGTATTTCTTTTCTGTGCTATAGTTTAATTAATTAAACAGTTAACTATTAAGTTGTGTGGTCCACTTTGAGATAGCTCAGTGAAATGTCAGACCTCAGTTAATTACTGCTCCATGAACAGATACTGGAGACTAATTTAGTTCCACATTTAACTCAATGCATCAGCCATCAGTGTCAGAGATCTAATGGATGCAAGAAGGCTTGAAAACTGACAACTCCAAATGTTCATCATTTCTAATTAGCTGGGAGGTGTGTGTGTGTGTTGCAGTTGGAGATATTGAACAAATTGTGTAATGCTGATATATCTGAACATCCATTACACAAGGAATTATTTAACTATGCATTGGGTAACATGGTCAGTGTGGTTTGTAATTGCATCAGGATTTTCTGTCGCTTGCTTACTACAAGGGTTTTACTACAACTTGTCCTGTCTTTGCAAAGTAACCCACAGCCCTAGTTGTACAAACTAAATTAAATGCAACGTGAAAACTGCAGCAAGCTGAGTGTTCCTTCTGTTGAAACAGACCCCCAACCAAAACACTTCCACTTTTTTTAAAGGAGTATTTTGCCATCAAGAGGTTAAACTAATGGAAGTTGGAGAATCAAATGCTTTATTCAGTTATCCCACGCTTTGAAGGGGTGGAATTCTTTGGCTGCAATCTAAACTTACCAAATTATCACATACTGTGTGTACCTATCACAAAATTTTAAACCTAATTATAAAACCCATACTTAAGTATTGTTCCTGTCTACGCCTAACCAATTCCATCCACAGCTGAAAAAGACATCCGTTTTTAATGCTCAATTGATAATCACCCGAAAAATGACAAAAGCCGGACAAGAGAATTTTAATTGCAATGGAACATGTTGGTGCTTGATCCAGCAGTCAAGGTGCATTTTATGGTTCATTATCAGATTTGAGATCGTTAAACAGAAACGGACCGTTCTGTTCTGGTTCAATTTTTAGTTTCTTCAAGGCCACCAAAGCCACCGTTCCTAGCACCAAAGGTCCGTAAGAAACCAGCGGCTTTGCACAGGGCTCTGTTTCGCACAGAAGCCCAAATATGTGGTGAAATTTAGGGACTTTTTATAGACCATCTAGCACCCACATATTCTCCAACCCACAAACAGCAATATTTTCCCAGATGACAGTAAGTCTCATCTTTCATAACCTCACCTTCCATCTTCATGGCATCACCTATTAACTGGCGGGAGAGTGGAGTTCCTGTGAGCCATGGGGGAGGAGGGGGGGGTGGATGGGTGGAGGGGAGGTTACAATGCTGGGAGCGGGGATATTTCAAACCTTAGCACCCTGCCTTTGGCTCTCGATTCCTTCAGCTGAGCAATAACACACACCATTGAGAACTCCCCTGGAACTCTAGGTGGGTCGTGTCGATGGGCCTTTGTGAAATCATATTCTGAAATATCACAATGCAAATTGATGGGAAGCCCTACTATTCATTTGAAACAAACTTGCACCGGCACAATTTCCTTGACGACCCTCAGTTCCACCTGAATGTAACGGCTTATGATCGTTGTGTTTTGAGTGGGGTAATTTTAAAATGCTATGATTATCATGCAGTTTTAAACTTCATAATTTCTCATTGGCGGTGCTCACAGTGGACTAGGCAGATGTCTGCACCAACGTGGAACTGTCTCCAACATCAGCTCGTTGTGCTTGGCTGCTGGAGGTGGAAATGTCCCGGTTCTACGACTTACTGTGTAGTGGTTGTGTCTCATCATCTTCCTCCTCATCCTCTTCTTCGTCTTCTTCCTCATCGTCTGTGGGCTGATCCAGTTCTTCTTTCGTGATCATCTCAAAGTCATTTCCATTGCCACTGCTGTGCTGGGAGCAGTCTTCATCTCTCCGGTCGCTGTCAGTGTCAGACGGTCGCTCCGCAGCTGGACTACCTGCCGCCACTCCCTCCGCTCCTGTCGCCGACTCCTCTCCCTCGCCCTCTTTGGCTTCCTCTTCGCCAGGCTGGGGTTTCTCGGGGCTCGTCTCCTCACCAGGTTTCTTGGAGTCCGACTTGGGCCCTTTGTACTCGTGTGTGTACAGGGGCCTGAAGGAGTCAATGAAGCCAACATCTGCCGTCAGATTAGGCAAAAACCAGAAATGGTGTCGGCCACCGGTCAGAAGCCAGATTAAGAGGAAGAGAATGCATCGAGCTGCAAGGGGTTGAAGAAACAAATATATAATTACCAGCAGAGTCCCTCAATCCAACTTGCCCACGCCATCCAAATGCCCCATCCACGATTGTAGCAAAAGCAGTCTTTACCATTAAAGTGCTATTAGCTTCTGCTTCTTAAAGCCTTTTTACACCGAAGGTTCAGTAAAGCTTACTTAACTGTGAAATAAATGAGTACAATACAAGGTAAGAATTGTTTGAACAGAAATCCGTACTCACCCACTGCCAGGAGAAGGATGCTGGCCACAAAACAGCCTGCCGCAACGCTGAGGTAGTAAACACCTACTCTCATCTCTGCTGGCCACAGTGGGAACAGTGTGGCAGCTATCACTGCAATAACTGTTCAACAAGCAAACACACAGAGAGTTAGTCCAGACCTGCTGCTGAAATGATGGTCGAGCGAGATAGGGCAAGTGGAGTTGGGGGGGGGGGGGGGGGAGATGACAGGAGTGGGCAGGATACAGGAGTGAGGAGAGGAAGTAAAAACAAATTGAATAATAAGCTTCCATAAATTGCTGGTGCAAGACAGCTTCTTGGGCCATTTACCTAATATCAGTCCCATCGCAAAAGTCTTGAAATGAACAGGATCATAGATCCACACGAATATCTGAAAAAAAAATGGACAGACCCTGGATTCACTCAAAACATCGAAAGAACAGGAAGAAAAGCATCAGATCTGTGGATATCTAGTTTTAGTTTTAGAAATACAGCATGGAAACAGGCCCTTCGGCCCACCAAGTCCACGGCGAGCATCTATCAGCCATCCTATGTCATCCCACTTTCACAACAATTCCCCAAACACAAGGGGTAATTTACAGAGAGCTAATTGACCCTCAAACCTGTACGTCTTTGGGATGTGGGATGACACCAGAGCACCTGGAGGAAACTTATGTACCATTAATATTGTACCATTCAGTAAGAATGGCTTGGTATGTCAGGAACGGTGTTGGCTTCAGCAGACGAAAATCCCACTTCCTCTCCACGCTCAGACTGTCTCAAGACAGGGTTGACTGACTACATTCATTTCACATCATGCAGTTTATAGATGCCAGATTGAGATAAAAGTAAAGCAAGGTACTACTGAAGAATGGGTATTCTCAAATTACACGGTCACTTTAGTTCAATGTTTCCGTATCCACACTCAAAACTCTCTTGCTTAAAATTAAAAACAAAGTGCTGGAGGAACTCAGCGAGTCAGGCAGCATCATGTGGAGGGAATGGATAGTCGACGTTTCGCGACAGGACCCTTCCTCATGCAGGAGGTTGACGGGGTCCTAAACCAAAATGTCGGCTATCCATTTCCCTCCAAAGATGCTGCTTGCCCCACTGAGTCCCTCCAACACTTTGTTTTTTTGCTCATGTTTTCAGTATCTGCAGTCCCTGTGTGTGCCTTTCCCTTGCTGAAAGTAGGGGCACAGAGATACAGCAGAGAAACAGGCGCCACAGCTTATCGATTCCGTCGACCCATGTGCATTGATCCCACCATTTATTCTCCCATCAACTCTACCAAGGTTCTATGATTTACATACCAGGGGCAACTTACAGCAGTCTTTACTTTAGACGAGATACAGCATGGAAACAGGCTCTTCAGCCAATCGAGTCAGTGCCAACCAACGATCACCCTGTACTCTAGCACTATCCTACACACTCGGGACAATTTACAATTTTACCAAGCCAATGAACCTACAAACCTGAACGTCTTTAGAGTGTGGAAAGAAACCGGAGCACCCAGAGAAAACTCACGTGGTCACGGGGAGAACGTACAAACTCTGTACAGACATCACCCATAATCAGGATCGAACCCGGGTCTCTGGCGCTGTAAGGCAGCAAGTCTACTGCTGCTTCATAAACCCACTTTAACCCACCAACCTGCCTGCCTTTGGGATGTTATAAGAAACCGGAGCACCCAGAATAGTCAGATTGAATCCGGATCTTTGGCACTGTGAGTCAGAGGCACCAGCAGCTCCATTGTGCAGACCATTATTTTGAATTAAATCCAGCCACTGGGATTTGGGAGGATCAGTTCCATCTCACCTGTCCATCTGGGTGTCGGACATGAATGGACCTTGGTGGGGTCAGGATGGCACTCGGCTGTGACTCTGATGTGCTCTGATCACTGAGGTACGGAGGATCTCTGATCACCTGTGGAACTCATGTCTGCAGCTTCGGGAGGGACAGGAGATAACATCTTTTGAAAAGCTGCTAAAACCGGTGATTACCTCATTCCCATCAAGGAAAAGTTGGTCATTGTGCGGTTCCAACTTAAATTTTCTTTTTGTTTCTTTTTTCTTCTTTGGTGTTCCTGGAGTTTCATCCTAAACAAAAAACAAACAGAGTGGAAGGTTCTGACGTAATGTCCCGCGATTGCGATGATATGGTTTGGAAATGTGTAAAGAATTACCTCAGTGTTACAGTGATAAAACACAGAAACAGACCTGTACAGCACAGAAACAGACTTTAGAGATACAGCACAGAAACAGGCCCTTTGGCCCTTTGAGTCGCCGCCAACCAGTGATCACCCCTTATACCAGCACAGGCCCTTCGGCCCAACTGGTCAATGCTGACCAAGATGCCCTATCCAAGCTAGTCCCACATGCCTGTGTTTGGTCCTAATCCCTCGATATCTTCCCTATCCACGTACCTATCCAAGTCTTTTAAATGCTGTTTAGTAACTGCCTTAACTAACTTCTCTAACAGCTGTTTCTACATACCCACCATATGCACTGAATGAAAATGTTGCCCCTCAGGTTTATAATACATCTTTCCCCTCTCACCTTAAACTTGTGTCCTCTATTTCTTGATTCCCCTAGCCTAGGTAAACGAGTCTGTGCATTCACCCTATCTATTCCCATCATGATTTTATGGACTGTCAGTTTTGGCAAATTCCTTCTTCTTCTTCTTCTTGCGTATGGCGTGCACAGCCTAAAGTTGTTGGACAACTTGTTCTATTTGATCTTATTTGATTGTGCACGTCAAATCAGGTTGATTGCATTCGTCAAAACAGGGTTTGCAACCACATGAAGGTTGCAATCTTCCACCCCGGCAAATTCCTTAACTTAATAATCTTCAACGCCTCATCAAATCTTGTTTTAATGGTGTTGAACTCAAAGGGCACAACCATGTTTCCAAATAATAAAATGTTCTTAGTCATAGGAGCAGAATTAGGCCAGTCGGCCCATCGAATCTACCCTGCCATTCAATCATGGCTGATCTACAGTATCTTTCACTCTCAACACCATTAACAACCCTTCTCCTTAAACTTTTGACACCCTTACTAATCAAGAATCTGTCAAGCCCTGCTTTACTAATACCCAGAATGTTGTAGGATGGGACAGTTACTATCTATTATTGCTTCTGAACCCCTCCACAGTATCTAATGTTAGGCTTTCAAGTTGACTACTCTAGTCTAGGAGGAAAAATGGGACAGAGGGGAGGGGTGGAAGGAGATGGGGAATGTTGTCTAACCTCCAATTCTGATCACTACCTTGGGCAACCAAGTGGGCATTTTGCTGGGTACAGTGTTGAGGTTTCAGTGAACGCATTTGTCCTGAGCCCCTTTGGGCCCAGAACTCATGGGCTGTGCTGGGCCTCTTCCACTCACCGCCATTCTCTGCAGGCCGCACTTATATGCGGAATTGCCCAAACTTGCGGACTGGAGCAGTTCCAAGGGATGCAGTGAGATCAACAGTCCCTTTTGCAACCTCAGGAAGTCCTCCGCTCCAGTAGAACTGTCGCAGTAGACCGAGCGCGCAGGCGGACCGGACTTTGGAAATGGTGACAAATCAAGGCGGCGCCTGCATGTGTATGCAAGGCACATACGTATGCAAAGAGAATTTCACTGTGCAGTTGCTCATGTGACAAATAAAGCACATTGATTGATTGATTAAACCCAACCATCCGCTCTACCTGGAACACAAAGCCTGTTTCCATGCTGTAGGGATCTGTTTCCATGGTGTATATCTGGCGACTTGACAATGTCGCCTGCCCATTCCCTCCACAGATGCTGTCTGAGCCACTGAGTTCCTCCAGCACTTTGTTTGTTTTGCTCAAAGTTCCATCATCTGCAGTGTATTTGTGTGTCTCTCTAGTACTAAGTCAGGCAGCATATTTGGAGGGAAATGGACAGACGACGTTTTGGGTCAGGGCCCTTCTTCACAATGATATTAGTAAGGGGGAGAAAGCTGGGAGGGGTGGGAAGGGATTGATGGGTGGAGTAAGTGACAAAGGCTGGAGTTGAAAATGAGACAAGAGGGTGTCAGATACTGAGGAGTGAAATGTAGTCAGAGGGAGGGATATGGGTGGAAGGGGATGGGGAGGATAAAAGAAAGATTCTGTGGAAGGGGATGGGAGATGGGTGTACGGAGGAGGGGACTAGGTCTTACCTTCTTCTCTTTCTTAGTCTCTTCTTTTTCACTATCTTTTTTCTTCTCCTTCTTACTCTTTTCATCCTTGGCCAATTCCTTCTTGCTCTTCTTTTCCTCCTCTTTGCTGCTGTCATTTTTCCCTTTCTCCTTTTTGATTTCCTTTTCAGACTTCTTTTTCATGACTTTCAGGGCTCTGTGGAAGAACTGTTTCTTGAGGAGCCTGTCGGCAATTTGGGGGGGGGAAATGTTTTGGGTTACGTTCACCATTAAAGTACAAATTAAAGAAAAATATTTGCGAGTTTGTTATCATCAATACCGTTAACCCAAACAGATGCTCTTAATATGGAGAAACAAGGAACTGCAGATGCTGTTTTATAAACAAAGACACAAAGTGCAGGAGTAACTCAACAGGTCAGGGTGCAGAAGATAGACACAATGTGCTGGAGTAACTCAGCGGGTCAGGCAGCATCTCTGGAGAAAAGGAATAGGTGACGTTTGGGGTCGGAACCCTTCTTCAGACGGTTTGTGATGGTGGGGAAGAGAAAGTTGGAAGAGAGAAGGGGGAGGGCGTGTGGTAAGTAGATGCAGGTGAGGAGGGTTCTTGATAGGAGGATGGTTGGACAAAGGCCAGAGATGAGAAGACAAAAGGTGTGAGATAAGGATAAAAGAGTTGTGAATTGTGAAGCCAGAGGAGGAAATGTAGGTGGAAGAGGAAGGGAAATGGGAGAAATGGCTGTGAATCCTGGTGGGGCACTGAGAAAGAAGATGGAGGAGAGGGAAGATGTTCCTAATGATGCCCCATCCCCTTCCATCCATTCTGATTCATTAGACGCACATGGGTCGGCGGGGAATAGAGATAAATGGACCAAGATGGGATTAGTTTAAACTGCCAATGTAGGAATAGAAAACTTCCACAAACCTGTTACAATATTCCACTGCTGATTCTCTGGTTGTAAAGACAGCCTCCTCTCCTTTCTTTGCTTTTGCCCATTTAGAATCCAACAAGCAATCTATAGCTTTGGAAGCTGAAATGAGGTGGCAGTATTACCAAGCATCTCAAAGAGCAGAAATAGATCATTCAACCCGACTATTTTATACCTTTATTAATAATGCAACAAACACCCATCACTCAACTTAATTTAATCCCACTAAACTACCCACTTGTTCTTCATACATCTTGTTAGTTTTCACTTTGTTTGCTTGACTGTTATTTCACTGGTAGCATTGGTGGTGAGAGTAGGTATTGAGAAGATGATTCTGGGATGCCAGAACTAACTGTTGAGCCTTCCCGAGGTGTCATGGCCCCAACTCAAAGAAACACCAGTGAAGGGAGGTGCCCACTTGATAACCCCAATGATATACTGGCATCTACTCGCCTAGTCATAGAGTCCTAGGAAGGCACTGCAACGGGTGGTGAAAACCGCACATCACATCATCGGTGCCCCGCTCCCTGCCATGGCTGTCCTTCACCGCACACGGTGTCTGAGACGGGCTGGCAAAATCATTAAGGACCCCTCACACCCCAACCATGGACTGTTCGCCCTCCTCCCATCAGGGAGGCGGTACAGGAGCCTCAGGTCTCGCACCAGCAGGCTAAGGAACTGCTTCTTCCCCAACACCATTACCCTGCTGAACTCACAGGCCCGGCGCTAGCCCCCCTCCCTTCTCATCAGTATTATTTATAGTTTATATAATTTATAGTTAAGCTCTTATTCACCAGAATATAGCACGTCAATCTTTTGCACCTTAACAACTATCTGTATATATGTATATGCCTATGTACATACACCAATATATCCTCATTTGTATATATTGTCTTAATCTGCACTTTACTACTTTGCACTCTGGTTAGATGCAAAACTGCATTTTGTTGTACTGTACTTGTACTATGTGCAATGACAATAAAGTTGAATCTAATCTAATCTAGTCTTTGTGCAAATGTGTAAAGGCATCTTAGATTCTTATGTTGCAATGGGATTGGGTTTCTTGATTAAACATTTAGCTTATGTGTTTGTTAACATGAAGATAGCTTTTTACTGAGCATAATATAGCATAAGTGTACATAAGCAGTTTAGATACTACTTTTGCATTAAGCTTGGTTTTCTTGGTTGAACGCTTATCCTGGTGTACTTTGTGTTTTAACAGTCATTTATTTAATAATGATAGTGAGCTCCACAATTTAACAATCGGTCAAGAGACAGCTCATGAATTTTCTGATGGGCTTACTTTCACACAAAGGTGGTGAGTGTATGCAATGAACTGCCAGAGGAGGCAGGGACTATTGCAATGGTTAAGAAACAATGAAACAGGTACATGGATGGGACATGTTCAGAGGGATATGGGCCCAACACAAGCAGTTGGGACTAGTGTAGTTGGGACATGTTGGTTGATGTGGGCAAGTTGCACCAAAGGGCCTGTTTCCACACTGTATGACTCTATGACTACTTATGGGGTCCCAATCTAGTAGGAAAATTGAGACATTTCCTCCAGATCTACCCTATTAAACCTCTTTATAATTTAAAAAAAAATCATACGATATCTAATTTCTCAAGAATAAATGGAACCCAGTTTTCCTGGTGCGATATAGCCTCTCATTTCTGGAATAATTCTGATCAAATTTTTTTTTAAACTTTCATAGTACCTTAACCTATTTTTAAAATATTATTACTACATTATTTTACAAAGAAAATATTCAGGGAAGATGGATTTTGCACAAAGACAATAAGCCAAAATACCATCATTACAACTGGTCTGAGTTTATTGACATGCAAATTAAGAACAAAATGCGCAGGAGAAACAATGCTGTACTTTAGACAATGGATAATAAACTTATGGCAAAGGTCACCGACGAAGAGTTTTGAAACAATGGGATCAACAATAGAAAAGCTTTCAGAGAGATCGGGATTGGGAGCTATGGAAAATAAAACAGATTTTCATATCTGAAGACCTTTATTCCAGTATAACTGTAAAGAACAGTATAAGTAGAATATAAAAACATTTAAAAGACAATTGGACAGGTGCACAGATAGGAAAGTTTTTTAAAGGGATATATGTCAGCTTAGATAGGCATCTTACTCAGCATGAACAAGTTGGGCTGAAGGGTCTGTGCCATTGGGGACCCTCGGACTATCTTTAATCGGACTTTACTGGACTTTATCTTGCACTAAACATTATTCCCTTTATCCTGTATCTGTACACTATGGTTGACTTAATTGCAATCATGTACAGTCTTTCCGTTGACTGGATAGTATGCAACAATTCACTGTACCTCTGTATACGAGACAATAATAAACTAAACTGTTTCAGAGTTGGGCTGAAGGGTTGCATAACTCTTTCCCTTTCTAACACTTGTCAGAATATTTCAACATACAATTGCTAAAGAACAAGTGAAGTTTTCAAAACCGAGAATGACAGACTTTGTTGGATATCAGAAATTGGAACTAAAGCGGTTAAATGGATCCACAGTGCATGTCAGTGATAACCTAACTGAATGGCAGTGAAGACTCCCGTGGCTGAATGATACCAGATTAGTTTATTGTCATGGGCGGCACAGCGAGTGGCTGCCTTATAGCTGAAGAAACCCAGGTTCAATCCTGACTACAGGTGCTGTTTTTACATTGGGTTTTCTCCGGGTGCTCTGGTTTCCTCCAACACACCATAGATGTACAGGTTTGTAATTGGCTTCTGTAAAATTGTAAATTGCCCCTAGTGTTTGGAATAGTGCTAGTGTACAGGTTGGTGTGGACTCGGTGGGCCGAAGGGCCTGTTTCTGTGCTGTATCTCTAAAGTAAAGTCTAAAGTTATATACACCTGGGTGCAATAAAATTCCTTGTTTGCATGAAGCTCAGAGTATATGAACAGTAATGATAAATACAACAATAAATGCAATGAGTGCAAAACAGCAGAATGGTGCAAGATTGCAAAATCCAAGAATTACAAAAGAATATGCCCCTGACCAAACCCACGATTCATTAGCTTAAGAATTGTCATTGTCAAGAAACATGTAGACGCACAAAGACAACGTACACAGGTGTGCCAATACCACATATCCAAACAAGTGGGCATGTTATTTACCCAGTAGCAGAAATTGATTTTAATATGTTATGCTGTGATCTTACCAACAAAATAATCAACTCTGTGGCCCATCATGGAGGTGGACTTGGTTGGACAATTGAATCGCAAGTACTTCGCCACCACTTTCTCCTCTTTCGTCGGTTCTCCAACCTCCTTAAAAACAAAAGACAATTGTAATTTGTAAATGGTGACATTAATCGGAGTTCGGTACACAGAGGGGGTGGGTATATGGATCTAGAGGAGGTAGTTGAGGCAGGTACTATAACAACAGTTGAAAGACATTTGGATACGTACATAGATAGGGAAGGTTTAGAGGAATATGGGTCAAACTCAGGAAGGTACTAACGTAAATGGGGGTTCTTGGTCAACGTGGGCAAGTTGGGCAAGTTGGGCCCAGGGGTGTTTCCATGCCGTATGACTCTAGGATATCTCCTGCCAAATATCATTCCTAATCCAAAGTAAATTTAAGATGAATCAAGACAGAAACACAAGGAATTGCAGTTGCTGGAATCTTGCAGCATCTGCAGCTCCTTGTGTTTCTGTCTTGATTCATCTTAAATTTACTTTGGATTAGGAATGACATATGGCAGGAGACGTCCTAGGAGCAATGTTCCATTGCCTATCCATGTCCTTCAGATATGCTACTGATAATGAATCAATATGTACTATACAGAACACATTGGAGGGTCCAAGCAGTATAAGCTTTGTGCACCTTATTTTACATTTTTGCTTATAGTGAGAATCCTGCATTAATGCCATTGGATCGAAAATTGGGGGTTTAAACTCCAAGAATGGCCAAAGCACAAAGCCCTTAATGCAGCACTGAAGAAATGCTGTAGTATTCTGGCTTGGGGCAACACAATGGCTCAGCTGGTAGAGCTCCTGCCTCACGGCGCCAGAGATCTGAGTGCGATCCCGACCTCGAGTGCTGTCTGTTCTCTGAATGCTCGACGTTTGCACGTTCTCCCTGTGACCACGTGGGCTTCCTCCAAGTTCAACCATTCCCGTCCCATGGATAATCAATCTTAAGAAGAGCCCCAACTGAAAACGCCTCCTATCCATGTTTTACAGACATGCTGCCAGACCCACTGAGTTACTCCAGCACTTTGTGTCTTTTTTTGTAAACCAGCATCTGCCGTTCCTTGTATCCACATTTGAAAGTCAATTTGACTGGTACATGGATAATGTTTGCCCCGTGCATCTCCTTTAAACCTTGACCTAAAAGTATACCCAAGAGAGACACAAAATCCTAGAGTAACTCAGCAGGTCAGACTATCTCTGGAGAAAAAGAATAGTTGACGTTTTGGGTCAGAACCTTTCTTCAGACTGGAGATATACCCTCCAGTCTTGGACCTTTCCATTCTGGGGAGAAAGGTTCCAACTATCTACCCCATCTATACATTACATAGTTTTACCAGACTGATTCCTGGGATGTCAGGACTTTCATATGAAGAAAGACTGGATAGACTTGGCTTATACTCGCTAGAATTTAGGAGATTGAGAAGGGATCTTATAGAAACGTACAAAATTCTTATGGGGTTGGACAGGCTAGATGCAGGAAGATTGTTCCCGATGTTGGGGACGTCCAGGACAAGGGGTCACAGCTTAAGGATAAGGGGGAAATCCTTTAAGACCGAGATGAGGAAAAACTTTTTCACACAGAGAGTGGTGAATCTCTGGAACTCTCTGCCACAGAGGGTAATTGAGGCCAGTTCATTGGCTATATTTAAGAGGGAGTTAGATGTGGCCCTTGTGGCTAAGGGGATCAGGGGGTATGGAGAGAAGGCAGGTACGGGATACTGAGTTGGATGATCAGCCATGATCATATTGAATGGCGGTGCAGGCTCGAAGGGCCGAATGGCCTACTCCTGCACCTATTTTCTATGTATCTATGTATGTATATACTTCCATCAGATCTCTCCTCAGCCTCCGGCACCAGAGAAAATAATCTAAGTTGTCCAACCTCATTGCATAGTTCGGTAGGGAGGTTGGGAAGATCCACTCAATGGAAGATAACTTTGCTTCCTAAACAATGAACAAGTTATGAACAGAACTGTATTGCATGGTATTATTGACAATATTCCTCCTGATCTTTTCCATTTAGACCTATGATGCACTTGATCAATTTTGAAAGCAAATTTCCTTGCATGCAAGAATAAGCTTGATAGGAAGGAATACTTTGTCACATGTGGCTAGGCACTGTGAAATTCTTTGCTTGCGAACCCAATGTATACACTGACTGAGATCCACTGAGATAATGCCAAACTCTTGCAATTATCTGTTTAATTAAAATGTCATCCAGTGTTCTTTATCTAAAGCCCATCTGTATTTCATTTTCAATCGTACACGATAACTGATGAAGTTTCAGAGCAAATGATGATATTCTCCAGCTTCTACACACTCAAGCAAACTCAGAACACTGCACCTTCACCAAAACTGCTTCACATTACCTCTTTAAGGCAAAACAAAACATGCTGGAGGAACTCAGCAGCTCAGGCAGGGCTCCGACCTTAAATGTCCTCTGTCTATTCCCTCCATAGATGCTGCCTGACCTGCTGAGGTCTTCCCACACTTTGTGCTTGGCTCGTGATTTCAGCATCTGTGGTATCTTCCGTCACTCTCTATATTTAATTTAAATATTTATTTGGGTTTTGGGAAGCCATTTCTTGCTGATTTCAATGCACTCCCTTATTTTTAAAAAAGTTCTGAAAAATACATTTCCAATACACCAGGGCAGTACTGTGGCACAGTCGGCAGAGCTGCTGCCTCAAGTTCAAGCCTGACCTCTGTGTGGAGTTTACACCCACTCCCTGTGATCGTGTAGGTTTCGCCGGGTTCTCTGCTTTCCTCTCATATCTGAAAAGACGTGCATATTTGTAGGTTACTCAGCCTCTGTAAATTGCCTCTGCTGTGTAGAGAAAGTGGGATACAGAGAACTAGTGTGAACAAGGTGAACGATGGTCGGCGTGGACTCGGTGGGCCCAAGGTCCTGTTTCCATGTTGGAGCTTTCAACTAAATCATTCAATTGCAAAATCATCTCCTTAAAATCACAGTGTTTTATCTTGGGTTGTGGTTTATATTTTGTAACTGTTATTCATTTTAGGAACTAGACAACACCATCAAAAAAGTATCTTATAAATATGTAAACAGCAAAATGAACCTATCTGAAAATACAGATCTAATTTGTTGAGTTTGTCCAGGAATACCAACATCATGAATGAAAGCTACCACATTGCTGCCTTAGAGAAATAATCTGAATCACCCTTGATTTCAGAGCCTTGAGGGACCGAGATAACAGCCCACCAAGTTGGCCTCGGAAGTCGACTATGAGAATGGACCTGCCGGCTCCGCCCGTGCCGGAATCCCAGAGCAGTGGCCGCAGACCCAGAGCAGTGGCCGCAGTCCCAGAGCCGTGGCCGCAGGGGGGCAATTCAATCCGCTGATTGGCGCGGAAGTGGCGTTGATGTTGAGATCGGCTGCTTCACCCAGCCTAGGCGCCACATTTTCAGGGAAACCTCCGGGCGTGGGGGATGTCAAATGTGCTATAGTAATTTTGTCAAGATTGAAGGAGGTGGCAGACCATCAGCTGCTGGAAAATCAGTGGTGGGCCTGTATAATAAGAATATGTAGGGAAATTACTCCAGGTTTACCCCAAGCCTTGGAGTTTATCCAGTGTGAGACCACAGAAAACTCCCCACGAACATCTTCCTCTGAGTATAACTGTTCCATGTCTCGATAGAGGACACGTCACGGTTACATGAGCGTTGTTCCATTTCTGAGAACTGTTGGTAACTCAAAGCTTCAATAAATAGGGAATGCTGTCAGCTACGATCATGGAAGTTTCACTGATGGGTTAATAAGGTACAGATCAGTACAGATCTTGGGTAATTTTACATCTCAGGTGGAATTAGTTAATCAGTACGGATGTATACCACGGATCCAAAAATTGGGAATTGTTGGACCACATGGACCAGAATAGTTTCAACCTGCACTTTAAATACAGTAAACTGTACACTTCCTTCCAAACTAAAACATTTCTGCTCCAATGTCTTATGAATCTTATCAAGGGTTATGGGGAGATGGCAGGACAATGGGGTTGAGAGGCAAAAATAGATCAGCCATGATCAAATGGCGGAACAGATTCGATGGGCAGAATGGTCTAATTCTGCTCTTAAGACTTTTCAAAAAAAAATCTTACACGCATTTATTCAAAGTTGAAAGCAAATTTTACCTCACATTTCCCTTTAACTCTGAGTCACTCCAGCACTTTGTGTCAATTGTTGTAAACCAGTATCTATAGTTCCTGTGACTTCATCTACTTGATATACAGTGCCCTACATAATGTTTGGGACAACGACCCATCATTTATTTATTTGCCTCTATACTCCACAATTTGAGATTTATAATAGAAAAAAAAATCATATGTGGTTAAAGTGCACATTTTCTGATTTTAATAAAGGCCATTTTTATACATTTTCATTTCGCCATGTAGAAATTACAGCAGTGTTTATAGTCCCCCCATTTCAGGGCACCATAATGTTTGGGACACAGCAATGTCATGTAAATTAAAGTTGTCATGTTTAGTATTTTGTTGCATATCGTTTGCATGCAATGACTGCTTGAAGTCTGCGATTCATGGACACCACCAGTTGTTGGGTGTCTTCTCTGGTGATGCTATGCCAGGCCTGTATTGCAGCCATCTTTCGATAATGCTTGTTTTGGGGGCTAGTCCTCCAGTTTTCTCTTCAGCATATAAAAGGCATGCTCAATTGGGTTCAGATCGGGTGATTGACTTGGCCACTGAAGAATTGACCTTTTAGCTATGAAAAACTCCTTTGTTGCTTTAGCAGTATGTTTGGGATCTTGCTGTAGAATGAACCGCCAGCCAATGAGTTTTGATGCATTTGTTTGAACTTGAGCGGATAGGATGTGTCTATACACTTCAGAATTCATTATGCTACCATCAGCAGTTGTATCATCAATGAAGATAAGTGGGCCAGTACCTTCAGCAGCCATACATGCCCAGGTCATAACACCCCCACCACCGTGTTTCACAGATGAGGTGGTATGCTTTGGATCTTGGGCAGTTCCTTTTCTCCTCCATACTTTGCTCTTGCCATCACTCTGATATGTTAATCTTTGTCTTATCTGTCCACAAGACCTTTTTCCAGAACTGTGGTTGCACTTTTAAGAACTTCTTGGCAATCTGTAACCTGGCCATCCTATTTTTGCAGCTAACCAGTGGTTTGCATCCTGCAGTGTAGCCTCTGTATTTTTGTGCATGAAGTCTTCTGCGGACAGTGGTCATTGACAAATCCACACCCGAGTCCTGAAGAGTGTTTCTGATCTGTCGGACGGGTGTTTGGGGATTTTTCTTTATAATAGAGAGAATTCTTCTGTCATAATAGAGAGAATTCTTCTGGCTTATACTCGATAGAATTTAGGAGATTGAGAGGGGATCTTATAGAAACGTACAAAATTCATATGGGGTTGGACAGGCTAGATGCAGGAAGATTGTTCCCGATGTTGGGGAAGTGCAGGACAAGGGGTCACAGCTTAAGGATAAGGGGGAAATCCTTTAAGACCGAGATGAGGAAAAACTTTTTCACACAGAGAGTGGTGAATCTCTGGAACTCTCTGCCACAGAGGGTAGTTGAGGCCAGTTCATTGGCTATATTTAAGAGGAAGTTAGATGTGGCCCTTGTGGCTAAAGGGATAAGGGGGTATGGAGAGAAGGCAGGTACGGGATACTGAGTTGGATGATCTGCCATGATCATATTGAATGGCGGTGCAGGCTCGAAGGGCCGAATGGCCTACTCCTGCACCTATTTTCTATGTATCTATGTATCAGCTGTGGACGTCTTCCTTTACCTGCCAGTCCCTTTGCGATTAGTAAGCTCACCAGTACTCTGTTTCTTCTTAATGATGTGCCAAACAGTTGATTTTGGTAAGCCTAATGTTTGGCTGATGTCTCTAACAGTTTTATTCTTGTTTCTAGGTCTCATAATTGCTTCTTTGACTTTCATTGGCACAACTTTGGTCCACACCTTTTTACTGCCTTCCCTCACAGTGGAAAATGTTGATTCTGCTGTGGGGGGACATTCATGTTAAATTCTATAGTGTGTGTGTCTTTACTTTTTTATTTTGTATGGATGTATGGAAACCCAATTTCTTCTATGTTGCACTTTGGTTTCAACGCGAGTTGATTTAAATGTGCTATATAAATTAAAATTACTTACTTACTTATTCATGTTGATACACAGCAATAAAAGTTTCCTAAGTTGATGGAAAGACTGGAGGAAAGACTAGGTGCTGAGAGCTCTCTTATACCTGCATTAAGGAGGCATTTAAACACACCTGAGCAGTTACAAACCCTTGTGAAGCCATGTGTCCCAAACATTATGGTGCCCGGAAATGTGGGGACTATGTATAAACACAGCTGTCATTTCTACATGGCGAAACCAAAATGTATAAAAATACCCTTTAATAAAATCTGACAATGTGCACTTTAACCACATGTGATTTTTTCTATATCAAATCTTAAATTGTGGAGTACAGAGGCAAATAAATAAATGATGGGTCGTTGTCCCAAATGTTATAGAGGGCACTGTAGTTTGATCTATAATTCAAAGAGAACCATATTTGATCTCTATGAACCACTCACAGCCTAGTCATTCCCTCTTCTCTTCCATCAGGCAGAAGATACAAAAGCTTGAAGGCACATACCACCAGATTCAAGAACAGCTGCTTCCCTGCTGTTCTCAGGCTACTGGTTTTCCCCACAAGCTTGGGGATGTATGCCCCATCTCCCAATCAATCTCTTTGCAGCCCTTGTACTTTTTTTAAACCTGCACATTCTCTGCAGTGGTAACACTACATTCTGCACACTGCTTCCTTTCTCTTTTTGCACTACCTGTTGTACTCGTCAATGGTATGATTGTAATCATGTATAGATCATTTCCCTGGATAGTACGCAAAATGTTTATCACTGTACCTCAGTACAGGTGACAATTAAAAAAAACAATAAGCTAGATGATAGCAAGTCTAATATAGACCACAAGGAGAAAATCTTGTGAAAATGGTAAATGTAACCATAAAAAAAATATTTTCAGACATTATCCCTGAGGCTATCCAATTTGCAGCCATTGACACCAAACATACCTTCAATAGTTACAGGTTATAAGCACAAGCTGAGGGTTTATTGCCAGTAAGAACTGCACTGGGTGTATATAAAGTGGGTTTCTGCAGAAACAAGCTGCAGTTTTAAAATCAATTGGCAACATTTCGTAAAGTTGGCAGCATTTGTTGGGCAGTCTTGCCTGCAAGATACATGAAGTAAGATATAGTCTGCACTCCTAAAATCATTCCAATGCTGTCAAAAGCATAATCTGATCTCTCTTGCTCTAGAATAATGATTTTTTGGATTGCAGCCAAGGTCCGAATGTTGACTCGAGACTGTGCATGCTCAACAGATCTACTTGTATACACTGGCTAGAGGCTGCAGAGAGTATGGGAGTCAGCCCCAGTCCATTCACTCATGCTGCCTGACCCAGTGAGTTACTCCATCACTGTGTCCTTTTTTGTAAACCAGCATCTGCAGTTCCTTGTTCCTATGCAGGGTTAGTGCCTGGCTTGGAGGGTTGGAGGTTTAAGCAGTGATTGGATAGGTTGGGTCTGTTTTCCCTGGACCACAGGAAGATGAGAGGTGATCTCATAGAGGTATATAAAACAACGAGAGGCATTGTCAGGGGAGACAGCCAGAATCTGCCTTCCTTGAGAGGGGTGTCTAAAACTAAAGGGCATAAGTCTAAGGTAAGTAGAAGGAGGTTGAAAGGGGATCTGAGCGATAGATTTTTTCACACACAGAGTTGTTGGTATCAGGACTGTTCTGCCAGAGATGGTGCTGGAGGCAGGAACAGTAACAATATTTAAGAGGCGTCTGGACAGGTATTTGAATGGGCATGGCACAGAGGGATATGGAATAGAGGTATAGTGCAAGATGTTTGACAAAGACCTGGTGGGCCGAAGGTGTAGATAGTGTACAACTCTATGAAGAAGGGTCCTGACCCAAAACGTCACCCATCCTTTTTCTCCAGAGATGCTGCCTGACCTGCTGAGTTACTCCAGCACTTGTGTCTATCAATGACTATCAATAGACTTCTGTGGTGTTAGGCTAGTAAACATTTTGTGTAAATTTGGTTGCAGGATATTGCCAAGGGCGGGGGTGGAGGCAGATGCAATAGTGGCATTTAAGAGCCTTTTACAAAGGCACATCGAAGTGCAGGGAGTTGAGGGAAATTGATGATGTACAGGCTGATGAGATGTTTAACTTGGCGTCATTTGTTGCAAACGTTGTGGCGGAAGAGCCCGTTCCTGTGTACTGTTCAGCGCACTGTTGGGAAATATATTCAAAAACCTGACTTACTCTTACTAATTTCCCGTGGAATATATTCAAACTTTTTACAGGTCAATGGATAAACGGCTACTAACAACATAGTCAGGATCAGGTAAGGTAGGACAATAAACTATTTCAGTTATACAAATCTCACTGCAATTTTCCCCTGCATGTTCAGACAGGATACTGTTACAGCCGATCTCCTCAGACATATGTTACATGCACCTAAAAAAGGTGCTAAAGAGTCGAGTAAGATCACCACTGTCTTGGGATATAGGCCCCACACCTATAGCGCAGAACCTTTGGAGCACAGGAGGCTGAGGGCTGATCTTATAGAGATGTATAAAGGAACAGATAGAGTAAATGCACAGAGTAGGGGAATCAAGAACCAGGGGACATAGTTTAGTTCAGTTTATAGATGCAGCATGAAAATAGGCCCTACGGCCCACCGAGTCTGCACTGAAACACGAGTTCTATCCTACAAACTAGGGGCAATTCACAGAAGCCAAATAACCTACAAACCTGCACGTCTTTGGAATGTGAGAGGAAACCGAAGCACCCAGAGAAAGCCCACGAAGTCACAAGGAGAACGTGCAAACAGCACCCATTGTCAGGATTGAAACCAGGGTCTCCAGCTTTGTTAGGCAGCAGCTCTACCTGCTGCACTACTATGCCGCCATTTAAGGTGAGAGGGGAAAGATTTAAGAGGAATCTGAGGGACAACTTTTGCACACAAAGGGTGGTGGTAATATGGAACGAGCTGCCAGAGGACCGTACTATAACAATTAAATAATACTTGGACAGGTACATGGATAGGAGAGGCTTAGAGGGATATGGGTCAGACACGGACAGGTAGGTGGAACTTAGCTTAAATGGGGCATGTTGGTCAGCTGTGGACAAGTTGGGCCGGAGGGCCTGTTTCCGTGTTGTATGACTAAACACATGGAATACTAATTCAGAATACCCCCAGGGAAATAGTGGAGAAAATGTCAGGTGAATAATAGAGGTGGGCTTGTAGAATGTGCAAACAGGGTGTATTAGAAAATTTAACATTTTCAGATTCAATGCGCATGAAGAAGAATGCATGTGTTGATGTTAGGCGAGTTGACTCAAGGAAGGAGGTTTATTTATCGAGTCTATTTCCATGCTGTTGGGGACTGTTTCCACCCTGTATCTCAGTAACATTTCAGGTAATTCTTTACAATATAGTGGGACTAGTGAAGATGGGGCATCTTGGTCAGCATGGACAGGTTGGGTTGGCCCGTTTCTGCGACTCTGCTACCATTGCTACCAAATCAGAAACTGGAGACTGGTTGTTCATCGGAGAAGAGTTGCAAGGTCAGATTCTTCATCGGTGGGCAAGGTATTTGCCTTCTGTCCTGAGCACTCTGATCCACTGTGAGCGGCTAGTTAAGGCCATAATTACATCGCCGATTAATGTTGGCAGCCATGTAACTACCCAGTTGCTGGTTGTTGAATTATGCAGAAAACACATCCAGTTAGTTTTTGCATCCTCTGAAGATCATGTCTGAATCACCTGCATAATTGCCCAGCCACACCTCTCGTTGTCTGCAAGAATGTCAACTTAAACTCTGAGGTCAGCAACAAAGAACAATCTGCTCCTCGTTCTCTGTGGGCTGTTCAATGATGGTTACAATTTATGGAAGCAAGTGGTGCTGCCTAAACGATGACACTAATAGTTGTGCAACTGGTGTCAGGAATGGGGGGCTTTGAATCATGTGCAGGCAGAAGAGATTAGTTTAACATGGCATCATGAGGCAACCCAGGTGGCATTGCGAGCAGTTTTGGGTTCCATATCTGAGGAATGATGTGCTGGCGTCACAGATGGTTCACAGGAGGATTACGAGGATGATCCCAGGGATAAGTGGGATTACATATGAAGAGCGTTTGATGGCACTGGGCATGTACTCACTAGAGTTTAGAAGAATGAGGGGGGACCTGATTAAAACTTACCGAATAGTGAAAGGCCTGGATAGAGTGGATGTGGAGAGGATGTTTCCACCAGTGGAAGAGTCTAGGACAAGAAGCCATAGTTGCAGAATAAATGGACGTATCTTTGGAAAGGAGGCAAGGAGGAATTTCTTTAATCAGAGGGAGGTGAATCTGTGGAATTAATCGGCACAGGCGGATGTGGAGGCCATCAATGGGTATTTTTAAGGTTCCTGATGAGGAAGGTGGCAAGGGTTATGGGGAGAAGGCAGGAGAATGGGGTTGAGAGGGAAAGGTAGATCAGCCATGATTGAATGGCGCAGACTTGATGGGCCGAATGGCCTAATTCTATTCATACAACTTATGAACTATCATGTTCGGCACAGACATTGTGGGCTGAAGGGTATTTTACCATGCTGTACTGTTCTGATTTCTAATTGCAGAGTTTGTAATTTCTAAATTACTAGTTAACCGACCACGTTTGTATTTTTGTAACGTATGATATAAAATTTGCATTCATCTTTGAAAAATGTGCATCCAAAAACACAGACTGATTAGTCTGAAGTCTCCACAGATACTGCCTGACCCGCTGAGTTCCTCCAGCACTTTGTGTTTTGCACAAGATTCCAGCCACTGTGGTTCCTTGTCTCCTGTACTGTGTTCTAGGTTAAATATTCAGTCCAATGGACATCACTTCACCTAGAAATGATCACCACATCAACTCAATGCTTGTGCAATCTGCACATTTGCATCAATGCTAATTGATCCAATTTCTGGATTAACTTTGCCCTGGGGAAAAAAAGACCAAATTCTACAACCACTTAATGGCATTTTCTCACATTATTCCACCACCAAATTTAACAAGGAGAATAAAGATGGAATCTAGAGCATTAAGTAAAGAGCTAATTATGGACAAGGCTATGAACCAGTGTCAGTTGGCCTTTTGCTCACCAGTTCTCCATGAGCTTTAAACCTAAACCTGTCCCCCACTCAAGCCCTCCACATCCCACCACCCCAACTATCTCTCTGCACAATCCTCCATCCTGTTAAATCACCCTTCACCCATCCCATTACCTAGCATCTCTACTGCTCAAGATAAACCCACCCCTTCACATCCCATGAACTTCTCCCCACCACCCCACCGTTCACACCCACCTCCCTCATCCATCCAATTATTGGATGTATTCAAGAGAGTTAGATATACCTCTTAAGGCTAACGGAATCAAGGGAGAAAGCAGGTACATGGTACTGGTTTTGGATGATCATCCATGATCATATTGAATGGCGGTACTGGCTCAAAAGGCCAAATGGCCTCCTCTTGCACCTATTTTCTATGTTTCTATCCCATCTACCCTCATCGTCCATTCCCACATATCCACTCCTCCCACATTTAACACCTTCTCCCTATCCCACCATCCAAACCCCCCCCCTCAACCTCCCCTCCCCTCCACATCAAACCCCCTCCATCCCTCCCAATGTCTCCTTCCTGTCCCACCAATCCTCAACTCACCCTCACCCCTCCCACTGTACCTCGCCCCTTCCAACCTCACCCCCTCCAACCTCACCCCTCCCACTGTACCTCGCCCCCTCCAACCTCACCCCTCCCACTGTACCTCACCCCCTCCAACCTCGCCCCCTCCAACCTCGCCCCCTCCAACCTCACCCCCTCCAACCTCACCTCTGCTCAGCCCAATCCTCACCTCATCTTCCCTCCAAACTCTCACCTCGTCCACCTCCCCCCGCTCAACCAGCCCAAGGCCTTTTGCTCCCTCGTCACCCGCTCCATGGCCGTCTCCCGGGCCGCAGCACGGCGGACCCTCACCCCGGTACCTGACTCCGCTTCTTCTGCTTGCGCCGCTCCGCCATCTCTCCGGCCCCAAGTGACGTGTAACGGGGCGACCAAACATCGCGAGACTCGGCCGCAGCGCCCCCCACTGTCCGGATGCGGCAAGGAAGGCAGCGGCCGCAGCGCCCCCCACTGTCCGGATGCGGCAAGGAAGGCAGCGGCCGCAGCGCCCCCCACTGTCCGGATGCTACAGGGCAGCGGCCGCAGCGCCCCCCGGCGGCCGGGATGGGGCAGGGCAGCGGCCGCAGCGCCCCCTGCTGTCCGGACGGGGTACAGCAAGCTCCCGCAGCATCACCTCGAGTCCGAGCCGCGTAAAGCGGGCAGCCGCAGCGCCGCCCAGCGCCTAGGATGAGGCATGGCGGCAGTCGCGGCACCGCCCAGCGCCTGGGAGGGGCAAAGCAGCAGCCGCCTCTCACCTGTCCAAAGTTGCAACCGTAGCACAATCTGGTCAAAAACCAAGTTCCAACACTGTCATCTCAGAGACACCTGTGACCCAGAACATTGACCTAGCCTTACACCAACTTGAGCGATTGGTGGACCTGTGTGTAGGAAAGAACTGCAGATGCTGCTTTAAATTGAAGGTAGACACAAGATGCTGGAGTAACTCAGCGGGACAGGCAGCATCTCTGGAGAGAAGGAATGGGTGACGTTTCGGGTCGAGACCCTTCTTCAGACCTTAGATGAGAGAGAGGTGGACCTATTGGTTGGAGTCACAGTTGGAGTCACCTGGCATCACACCAGGTTTAGTTTAGTTTAGAGATACAGCGCGGAAACAGGCCCTTCGGCCCACCGGGTCCGCGACGACCAACGATCCCCGCACATTAACATTATCCTACACCCACGAGGGACAATTTTTACATTTACCAATTAACCTCCAAACCTGTATGTCTTTGGAGTGTGGGAGGAAAACGAAGATCTCGGATCAGACCCACGCTGGTTACGGGGAGAACGTAAAACTCCGTACAGACAGCACTCGTAGTTGGGATCGAACCCGGGTCTTCAGCGCTGCATTTGCTGTAAGGCAGCAACTCTACCGCTGCGCCATCGTGATCTTTGAAGAAATTCTGAGTCAAGGGCAGCACAGTGGCGCAGCAGGTCGAGCTACTGCCTCATAGCGCCAGAGACCGGGCTTCGATCCTGACCTCGGGTGTTGTTTGTGTGGAGTTTGTATGTTCTCACTATGACCGCTTGGATTTCCTCCGGGTGCTCCGGTTTCATAAATTATAAGAGCAGAATTAGGCCATTCAGCCCATCCAGTCTACACTGCCATTCAATCCTGGCTAATCTATCTTTCCCTCCCAACTCCATTCTCCTGCCTCTTCCCATATTTCAAGGACAAGTGGGTTTTAGGTTATTTGGTCCTCTGTAAAATTGCCCCTAGTTTGTAGGGAATGGATGCAAAAGTGGGACATCAGAGAACTAATGTGAATGGGTGATCAATGTTTGGCATGGACTCGATGGCTGAAGGGGCTGTTTCCATTGCCCTCAGCTATTGATTATCACTCAATCAATCAATCAATAATTTCAAGTCGCGTCGAGTTTATTGTCACATGCATATATGCAGTGAGGTACAGGTACATTCAAAATGTTTCAGCAGCATCACAGGTACATTGACTCAGACAACACAAAAATATAAACTATACATAAATTACATATAAATTTCGCAAGGTAGAGGCTCAATGGGTCAGGCGGCATCTGTGGAGGGAATGGACAGACAATGTTTTGGGCTGGGACCCTCCTTCAGACTCCAAATCCAGAGTATTTTACCCGAGTAGAGGAATCGAGAAATCAGAGGACAGAGGTTTAAAGTGAGGGGGAAAGACCTAATAGGAACCTGAGGGGTAACTTGTTTATACAAAGGGTGGTGGGTGTATGGAATGAGCTGCCGGAGCAGGTAGTTGAGGCAGGCACTATCATAATGTTTAAGAAACATTTAGACAGGTACATGGAATGGATAGGTTTAGAGGGATATGGGCCAAACGCTGGCAGGCGGGACTAGTGTTAAATGGGCATGTTGCTCGGCGTGGGCAAATTGGGCCGAAGGGCCTGTTTCCGTGCTGTATGTATGTCTCTATGACTCCAAAGAGGAGAACTTCTTCAAAGTAAGCATACCTTGAGGAGATTTCACAGTGCAGCAGTAAAATGGAGACACAAGGAAATGCAAATGCTGGAAACTTGCAAAGAACACAGTGCTGGAGTAAATCAGTAGGTCTGGCAGCATCTATGGACGATATGGAGGTGACATTTTAGGTTAGGACCCTTCTTCAGACTCTGCTTTTAGCTCAATTATATAACGCCTTTAACATGTCCCAAAGCACATAGGGGTGGTAGTTATTTAAGCTATTTACACAAGTAGTTTTATAATTATACAAGTTAAACAAGCTATTCAAAAACATATCAGTGTTTTATTATCATACAGTATGTACCGTCATAGAACAATGAAATTCTTACTTGCAGCAGCACAACAGGCTTGTAAACACAATACTCAATAGATAATAAAATAAACAAATGAAAAAAGAAGTTAAATAAATCAGAAATCCAATATAGTACAAAACAAAACAAAAGCCCAGTGCACCCCAGGCAGTTTGTAGTTTGGAGTTTAGTTGGAATTCGTACTATTAAATAGCCTGATGGTCGTTGGGAGGAAGCTGTTCTTGAACCTAGACGTCAGAGTTTTCAGGCTCCTGTACCTTCTTACTGATGGCAGGAGGGAAATGAAAGCATGACCAGGGCGGTGTGTGTCTCTGATGACAACACCTTGCAGCCTTTTTGAGGCAGTGCCTTCTGTAGATCCTTTTGATGGTGGGGAGGTCAGTACCAATGATGGACTTGGCAATGTCCACAATGTTGTAATCTCCTTTGTCCACAGAGGGTGATGGGTATATGGAACGAGTTGCCAGAGGAGGCAGTTAAGGCAGGTTCTATAACAGTAATTAAAAGGCATTTGGACAGGTACATGGATGGGAAAGGTTCAGAGGGACATGGGACTAGCTTACATAAGGCATCTTGGTCAGCATGGATGAGATAAGTCAAAAGGTCTGCTTCCATGCTGGCATGGGCAAGTTGGGCCAAAGGGCTTGATTTCATGCTGTATGAATCTACGAGAGGCTGTACACTGCAATACTTGTGTCTTTAGAGGCTCAAATGCACATTCTCTAATTTTTCTGACCTGACCTTTGTAAAAGGTATGGGAGTCTGAAAACTGACCTCCAGGTTCGGGAACAGATTCTTCCCAACAATCATCAGATTCTTGAACACTATAAACACCAACTAAACTTTGAACTACAAACTGTCTTGGTCTTAGGGACTTCGGGCTTTTGTTTTGCACTAATATATTTTAAAATTTGTTAAACTTTCTTTTGTTTATTCTGTTATCTATATATTTACAGACGTTACGTTGCTGCACAGTGGCACAGCAGTAGAGTTGCTGCCTTACAGCGCCAGAGACCCGGGTTCAATCCTGATTTCAGGTGCTGTCTGTAAGGACTTTGTATGTTCTGCACGTGACCTGCGTGGGCTTTCTCCATGTGCTCCAGTTTCCTCCCACATCCCAAAAACGTTTATAGGTTAATTGTAAATTGCCCCTAGTGTGTAGTGAGCGGATGAGAAAGTGGGATAACATAGAACTAGTGTGAAAGGATGCTTTGTGTATCGTATACAAAAATAAAGAATGGTCAATGGTTTCACTGTACCTAGGCACATGTGACACTAAAGTATCTTTTTTTTCGCCTTCCATCAGTGAGGAATGTGGAGGAGTCACTGTGATGGATATTTATGTTAAAATGTATTTTGTGTGTTCCGTTGCTTTTTATTTGTATGACTGACTTGGCAAATGAAATTCCTCGTATGTTGCAAAACATACTTGGCTAATAAAGTATTATTGTAAATGTGATTGTGAATGTGTGATAATTGAATGTTAGGCGCTCCCCCTCCTGGTCAATGGTATGTATTAACCTTTCTCTGTTTCTTTCCCGAGTGCAGGCCTCGTGGCTGTGAGTCTGGAATCAAGGGGTTAAAAGGCTCCTGTACCCGATTGGCCAAGCTGCGTCAGGTGACGGGTGACTCATCTGAAGCATAAATACAAGAGTTCCCAGAATTCTCGCTCTCTTCTTCGACGACCCTGCCTTGTGAGCTGAAGGCTGGTGTGAGCTGTGGAAGGCCTGGCCACATGGCATAGAACTTTGTGTAATTTCAACATTACTTAGCAACAACTATTGAATTGGGACGGACAAGGGCTGTCCTTAGAAGTTTTCGGTATTTTGTTTCAGGGTTAGATTTCTTTTAGGCAGGTTTAGAGTCTCTGGTTCGACGGTCCATCGCGTGGCTGGCCGGAGCACTTTTAAGTGGTTTGTTAGTCCATTCATATCCTTGTCTGGGTTGTTTGAATCAGGTTTGTGTTTTGTGTGTTATTGAATAAAGAAATCTATTTTTGAACGTGAACCTGGTTTTTGAGTTATGTTACGCGACTCTGAAGTACCTGCTTTCGGGAGTCGTAACATTGAATCAAGAGCCCGCTTCCACGCTGTATCTCCAAACTAAACTAAACGTCATCGTACCGTTTGTAGAACATATGACAATTAGACACTCATGACTATTGACTGTCTCTTGACTGCATATTTTAATCGCAGGGGATGACTCTCTCTTAGTTAATATGAAATTATTGTTAAATGCTGATTGTTCTTTAGTTTTAAGTCCAATGGGGCTGCCAGTGTAATGAGATTCACAAGAAGATGGAACAGCCTCCAAGGCAAATAAACATCATGTAACAATATCACTCCATTTAAAAATAAAATCATTCCGATATCGAACCTCACAGTGAGTGAGATCATCTGTACTTGTATACGCTAGTCAACTGCGCACAAGAACTAGCCAGATCCGGAATGAAATAATGTGAAACAATTGTAAAGAAAATTTTAAAACACAGTAAGAAAAAAAATATTTCCAGTTGCTAACCATGTTGTCCCCTAGCTGTAAAATAAAATACAAAGGTGATGGGAGAGTAACAGTGGGACCCACCGCAATACCCAATCAACATCAGAACAGTTCAGTAACCCAGGTGATCGGTGTTCTTTCTTTCATACAGGGTGATTATTGTAACATTGTGCATTCTTGTAACATTGGAAAGACTGTGCTGCTTGTATCATCAAAAGGATATGGATTCACCCATTACCGTTTACTGGTTCCATTTTGGGAAAGACACAAAGTGCTGAAGGAACTCAGCGGGTCAGGCAACATCTGTGGAGGGAATGGACAGGCAGTGCTTCGGGTCAGTTCCCTTCTCCACATTTAACCGTCCTTCTGCACAGTCCAGGGAACTTCTGATTAGAGTCGAAGAGTCATAGAGTGTTACAGTGTGGAAACAGGCCCTTTGGCCCAAGTTGGCCACACCGACCAACAGGCCCCATCTGCACTAGTCCCCCCTGCCTGCATTTGGTCCTTAGCCCACAAAACCTGTCATATTCATGTACCTGTCCAAATGTTTCCTAAATGTTGCGATAGTGTCTGCCTCAACTACCTCCTCTGGCAGCTCGTTCCATCCACGCACCACCATTTGTGTGAAAAAGTCGCCCCTCAGGTTCCTATTAAACCTTTGCCCCCCCTCACCTTAAAGCTATGTTCTCTGATTCTTGATTCCCCAACTCTGGGCAAGAGACTATGTGTCTACCCGCTCTATTCCTTTCATGCTTTTTTACACCTCTATAAAATCACAGTTTATCCTCCTGCGCTCCAAGGAGTCCTCAAGCTCTCCCAAAATAAGACCAACGCCCAGAGAATGAGTTGGTGAGCTTTCTTCTTTAGATTTTTGGACTTTAGAGATACAGCATGGAAACAGACCCTTCGGCTCACCGAGTTCGCGCAGACCAGCGATCATCCCGTACACTAACACTATCCTACACATTAGTGACAATTTTACAATTTTCCCGAAGCTTATTGACCTACAAACCTGTAGGTCGTTTTAGTGTGGGAGGAAAGCAAAGCACCGGAGAAGACCCATGCAGTCACAGGGAGAACGGACAAGGGGCTGGTAGGAAGAACCCGGGATCTTACTTTCCGCACCCTCAAGGTCGGATGCAAGAGACGCCCTGGGGCACGAAGGCTGACGGCGGCCGGGCGAGGAGAGGGACGACAGTTTGTGGGACACTCCTGATGGAGGCAACGGCTGCAATGGGTCTTTGTGGCCAGCTGTAGCTGGGACTTGGAAGTGGCACCAAAGCCTGTCGACTCTTGCATATGGACTCAATGGGCTGTTTCTGTGCATTCTGTACTTAATCGGGGATTGTACTCAATGTAAGGCAGTAATCTTACTGATCTGTATGCAAAACAAGAACTTCATTGTACCTTGTTACTCTTGATAATAAAGGAACCATTGAACCATTAACTTATACCATGTCAATGTACCTGTGATCAAAAACAGTCTGTAAATGCGAATTCATTGTTAGACAAGCATTATTTTATGCATTTTTTCAAATTAAAAGATAAAGAAACAAGGTTAAGTAAAAACATATCTTCACTGGAGAGGGTCCAGAGGAAGTTTACGAGAATGATCGCAGGAATGAGTAGGTTAACCTATGATGAGCGCTTGTCGGCATTGGGCCTGCACTCGCTGCAGTTTAGAAGAATGAAGGGGGACCTCATTGAAACATCCAGAATAGTGAAAGGCTTAGAGAGAATGGATGTGGAGAGGATGTTTCCACCAGTGGGAGAGTCTAGGACTAGAGATCATAGCCTCAGAATTAAAGGATGTTCTTTTGGAAGGAGATGAGGAGATATTTCTTCAGTGAGAGAGTGGTGAATCTGTGGAATTCTTTGCCACAGAAGGCTGTGGAGTGCGTCAGTGGATATTTTTAAGGCAGAGATAGATAGATTCTTGATTAGTACAGGTGACAGAGGTATGACAGAGGAGAAGGAATGGGGTTCTGTGGGAGAGATAGATCGGCCATGATTGAATGGCGTAGACTTGATGGGCTGAATGGCCTAATTCTACTCATATCACATGACCTTATGACCTCAGATCAAATGTATTTATAGGACATAGAACAAGGAACAGTACAGCACAGGGAATGGGCCCTTTGACCCACAATGTCTGTGCTGAACACGATGCCTAGATCAACTCTTATCTGCCTATAAATGAACCACATCCCTCTAATCCCTGCACTTCTGTGTGCCTATTTAAAAGCCTCTTAAACACTACTGTCTTATCTGCCTCCAGCACAACTCCTGGCAATGCCTTCCAGGCTCCCATGACTGTGTAAAAAATGTTGCGCACATCTCCTTTAAACTTTCTCCCTCTCACCTTATAGCTATTCCGTCTGGTGTTGGAGATTTTCACCCTTGTTCTGATTGTCCACCCTATCTATGCCTCTCATCATTTTATATACTTCCATCAAGTCTCCCCTCAACCTCCAACGTGTGAAAATGCATACATCCAGATTCCGGGACAGTTTCTTCCCAGCTGCTATCAGGCAATTGAACCATCCTATCAACATCTAGAGAGAGGTCCTGAGCTACTATCAAACTCATTGGAGACCCTCAAACTATCTTTAATCAGACTTTACTGGACTTTATCTTGCACTAAAGGTTATTCCCTTTATCCTATATCTGTATACTGTGGACGGCTCGATTGTAATCACGTATTGTCTTTCCACTGCTACAAAAGTTTTTCACTGTTAATTTAGTTTATCGTCATGTGTATGAGGTACAGTCAAAAGCTTTTGTTGCGTGCTAACCGGTTAACCTCAGTACATGTGGCAATAAACTAAACTCCTAGTCTGTCCAACCTCTCCTTGTAACCGAACCCCTCTAATCTTGGCAGCATTCTGGTAAAACTGAGACATTTTACGAAATCTTCACCTCAAATCAAAGTTTTCCAAGTTTCCACTGAAAAGTTAAAGACACAGTTAGCGGAGTCACAGGTGTCTGAAGTAAATGTAATTTGTTGCCTCTGTTAATCAATGACAAGGAAGTGTGATAGAACATCAAAATAACTCAAAGGCAAAGATTAAATCATGTCTCACGTCCCACCAGAGCTCAGCTTCCAGTTCTGCCTCACTGAATGCATTCATGGGACCCAGGATTAGAAATTAATTAACTCACATTGATTTTTTGGCATCTTGAAATTTGATTAATTAGATGCAGAATACCCAGAGACAGTCCGAGCTCCGGGTTAAATATAACACAGAGCAGAATAACTAATAAACTTGATAGACAAGGGACGTTGCAAACCTAAATCATTCATTCACGATATAATGAGCAGTATTTGTTTTCGTGGAAACAGGTAAACAGGATGTTGCTTTTATCTGTCATGTTGGTAATGATGGAAAAGATACATGGGCAATGTTCCATCATCGAAAATAGAAGAGCAAAAATATTAGTCATAGAGTCATACAGCACGGAAACAACATCTACAGCCAAGCTAGTCCTTGTCGGCCAAGATGCCCCATCTAAGCTCATCCCATTTGCCTGTGTTTTACCCACATCCCCCTAATCCTTTCCTATCCTTGTACCCACCCATCCATTAAATGCTATTGTGTAGGAAGGAACTGCAGATGCTGGTTTAAACTGAAGATAGACACAAAATCTGGATAGACACAGGCAGTATCTCTGGAGAGAAGGAATGGGTGACATTTTGGGTCAAGACCCATCTTCAGACTAGTTAGGGAAAAGGGAAATGAGAGATATAACAAATGCTGTTGTCATACCTGCCTCAACTACCTTCTCTGGCAGCTCCAAAGAAAAACACAAGGTAACAGCGGGTCAGGCAGCATCTCTGGAGATGTTTAATGATTCAGGTCAGGATTCTTCTTCAGACTACCTCCTCTGGCTGCTCGTTCCATAACCCCACTACCCTCTGAGTGAAAACTATGCCCCTTAGGTTCTTATTAAATCTTTTCACTTCCCACTTTAAACTAATATCCTCTGGTTCTTGATCCCCTACTCTGGGTAAAAGACTGTGCACTCACCCTATATTTTACCCACTTGATGTTATATGCCTCAATCAGATCATCCCAGCCTCCTGCGCTCCAAAGAATAAAGACCTAGCCTGCCCAACCTCTCCCTATAGCTCAGTCCTTCGAGTCCGGGCAACATCTTCATAAATCTTCTCTGCACTCTTTCCAGCTGAACAACATCCTTTACTTGAAATACTTGTGTCCTCATTTACACACAACCTCTTCAAAATCTTGCTCAGACGGTTGGGAACCTGTGCGATTTTCTTCCAAGGAAAGCTGTGGAGGACAAGTTGGTGAACGTATTTAAGAAGTTATGGTTCTACAAAAGTCGGAGGGATGTCACGTTATGGTTGTACATATTGTTCTAGTTACCACACAGTAGGAAGGTGTGATTCAGCTCAAGAGGTCTCAGGAAAGATTCAATAGACAATAGACAATAGACAATAGGTGCAGGAGTAGGCTATTTGGCCCTTCGAGCCAGCACCGCCATTCAATATGATCATGGCTGATAATCCAAAATCAGTACCCCGATCCTGCTTTCCTGCCATATCCCCTGACTCCGCTTTCTTTAAGAGCTCTATCTAACTTTCTTTTGAAAGCATCCAGAGAATTGGCCTCCACTCCCTTCTGAGGCAGAGAATTCCACGGATTCACAACTCTCGGGGTGAAAAAGTTTTTCCTCATCTCCGTTCTAAATGGCTTACCCCTTATTCTTAAACTGTGGCCCCTGGTTCTGGACTCCCCTAACATCGGAACAATGTTTCCTGCCTCTATCGTGCCCATTCCCTTAATAATCTTAAAGGTTTCACTAAGATTCCCTCTCATCCTTCTAGATTCCAGAGTATACAAGCCCAGCCGCTCTATTCAATTCAATTTCAATTCAATTTATTTGTCTTTTGGACAAATTTGTCATTTGGACCCCTTGAGGTCCAAACGAAATGTCGTTTCTGCAGCCATACAATACAAAACGAAGAAGACCCGAGACACAACACAATTTACACATACATCCATCACAACGCTGTGATGGAAGGCAAAAAAACCCTTATCTCTCCACTGCACTCCCCCCCCCCCCCCCCCGATGTCAGAGTCAAAGTCAAAGCCCCCGGCGGGCGATGGTGATTATCCCGCGGCCATTAAAGCTACGCCGGTTAATGCAAGGTCGCGCACCGGGTCTTGGTGTTAGAGCCCCGGCGCGCGCCCGCAAAGTCCCGCAGCCATTCCAAGCCGCGCGGGGGGATAAAGCCCCGCTCCAGGTGCTCTTCAACCGCGCAACTCGGGCGGGAGAAGTCGCCGCTGCGGAAGCCCCGAAAAGCGGTCTCCCACCAGGGACCCGCGGGCTTCCAGTGTTGCCGTCCGCCAGACCCGCGGTTGTAGCCTCCGAATCTCCGGGGGTCGGGTCGCAGCAGCGCTCCACCACAGCTCCACCCGCTCCGGACTCGGCCAGCCCCGTGACGGTGAGTAGTCCGCAGCTCCACAACTGGAGCCCCAGGTCGTTCCTGCTGGAGGCCGCTCCACGTTGCCCAGCCCCAACGACAACGGAGACCCGACAAAGAAAAGGTCGGGTCTCCCGTGCAGGGGAAAGATTTCAAAGTTCCCCACCCCCACCCCCACCCCCACCCACACATACCCCGACAAAAAAATAATAAAAACTACACAAAAACGAGACAAAAATAATAAAAAGACAGACGGACTGCAGAGGCCGCTGCTGACGAGAGTCGCGCCGCCCACCGATCTATCAACATATGACAGTCCCGCCATCCCAGGAATTAACCTCGTGAACCTACGCTACACTCCCTCAATAGCAAGAATGTCCTTCCTCAAATTTGGAGACCAAAACTGCACACAATATTCCAGGTGTGGTCTCACTAGGGCCCTGTACAACAGCAGAAGGACATCTTTGCTCCTATACTTAACTCCTCTTGTATTGAAGGCCAACATATTCTATCAACATATGACAGTCCCGCCATCCCAGGAATTAACCTCGTGAACCTACGCTACACTCCCTCAATAGCAAGAATGTCCTTCCTCAAATTTGGAGACCAAAACTGCACACAATATTCCAGGTGTGGTCTCACTAGGGCCCTGTACAACAGCAGAAGGACATCTTTGCTCCTATACTTAACTCCTCTTGTATTGAAGGCCAACATGTCATTAGCTTTCTTCACTGCCTGCTGTACCTGCATGCTTACTTTCAGTGACTGATGAACAAGGACCCCAGATCTTGTTGTACTTCCCCTTTACCCAACTTGACACTATTCAGATAATAATCTGCCTTCCTGTTTTTGCCACCAAACTGGATAACCTCACATTTATCCACATTAAACTGCATCTGCTATGCCTCTGTCCACTCACCCAACCTGTCCAAGTCACCCTGCATCCTCGTAGCATCCTCCTCACAATTCACCTTGCCACCCAGCTTTGTGTCATCTGCAAATTTGCTGATGTCACTTTTAATCCCTTCATCTAAATCATGAATGTATATTGTAAATAGCTGCAGTCCCAGCACCGAGCCTTGCGGTACCCCACTAGTCCCTGCCTGCCATTCTGAAAGGGACCCGTTAATCCTACTCTTTGTTTCCTGTCTGCCAACCAATTTTCTATATATGTCAGTACCCTACCCCCCAATACCATGTGCTCTAATTTTGCCCACCAATCTCCTATGTGGGACCTTATCAAATGCTTTCTGAAAGTCCAGGTACACGACATGTGAGAGTAGAGCACTGCCCGGATGGTGATGTATGAGAGGTGTAGAATGAGTAGTTAGGCAGTATCTGTTCCCCGTGGAGGAATATCTAAAACTACAGGACATGGGTTTAACATGAACATGAGGTGGTTTAAAGGAGATCTGACAGATACATTTTTCACTCACAGAGTAGTTGGGAATGTGCTGCCAGAAGAGGTTTAGTTTTAGTTTAGTTTTGTTTCTTTTAAAGATACAGCATGGAAACAGACCTTTTGGCCTACTGAGTCCGTACCAACCACTGACCATCCGTTCACACTAGTTCTATGTTATCCCACTTCCTCATCCATTCCCTACACACTAGGGGGCAATTTACAGATGGCCAATTAACCTACAAACCTGCACGTCTTTGGGATGTGGGAGGAAACCGGAGCACCTGGAAGAAATTCACACGGTCACAGGGTGAATGGGCAAACTCCACACAGACAGCACCCAGGGTGAGAATCGAACCTGGGTCTCTGGCACTGTGAAGCAGTGGCTCTACCAGCTGCATCGCTGTACCGGTGTTAAAGGCAAGGACAGTAAGAACATTTAAGAGACAGGTTCTTGAATGAGCGGTCACAGAGGGATTGCCATTCTGTACAGCTCTACAACTCTAAGAAGGGAGGCAGATTTCCTGACACGAAAAGGCACCAAGGAGTATAGGAGACAAAAGGAATATGGACACAGCATGCTGGAGTCACTCAATCTAATCTCTGGCGAACATTGATAGGTAACATTTCGCATCTGAAGAAGGGTCCTGACCTGAAATGTTTTCTATCCATATTCTCCAGAGATGTTGCCTGACCGGCTGAGTTACTCCAGCACCTTGTGTCTTTTTTCGTTAATGAGCATCTGCAGTTCCTTATCTCTCCAGCAGGAATATGGTACTGGGAGGGATTATCAGCCACGATCATGTTGAATGGTAGAGTGGATTTGAAGGGCTGAATGGCCTGCAGGGAGGGAGAGAGTGGGAAAGGAGAGGTGGGAAAGGAGAGAGGGGAGAGTGAGGGGGGAGAGGGGGGTTAGCCTTCTCTCTGCTCCCTTCGGGCAGAAGATATAGAAGCTTGACAGCGCGTACCACCAGACTCAGGAATGGCTTCTTCTCCTCTGTTTCCAGCTTCTGAAATGTAAACAACTTGCCCCGCATATCTCCATTGTATTTTCCCTCTCTCTCCTGATAGCTGTGCTCTCTAGTTTTGGACATTTCCAGACCAGAATTGCACGCAATATCTCAAATTTTCTGCTTTTATTTTAAATTTCCAGCCTCGGCATTTTTTATTCATGTTCTTTATTTTTTTAAATTATTCATTGAATTTTTAATGAGATTTTAAAAAGTATAATCCAGTAATAGTTATTTGTATATCAGATTGAAACGTCACTGCACAAGAACAAAGAGGCTTGAGGGTTCAAAAGTTCATGTTCATAAATCATAAGAGCAGAGTTAGGCCATTCGACCCATTGAGTCCTCTCCACCATTCAATCATGGCTGATATATTGTTCCCTCTCAACCCCATTCTCCTGCCTCCCCATAACCCCTGACGCCGTCTGTGGCAATGAATTCCACACATGCACCATCCTCTAACAAAGGAAATTGCTCCTCATCTCCTTGCTAAAGGTACGTCCTTTTATTTTGCGGTAGTGGCCTCTGGTCCTAGACTCTCCAACTAAGGAATCATCCTCTCCACAGCCACTCTATCCAGGCCTTTCATTATTCATTAAGTTTCAATAAGATCTCCCCTCATCCTTCCAAACTCCAATGAGTACAGGCTCAGAGTACAGGCTCATCATACAATAACCCAACTATCCTCAGGATTATTCTCATAAACCTCACAGCATTTGGTTTTTAGATTTGATTTTTCCAACATTTTCCTGACTGGCTTTGTTTATTCTCTAGTTTGAAAACTTGAGGACATCTGAACTTCTGTTGCCTGCCCATTAAGGAGGAATTTCTTCAGCCAGAGGGTGGTGAATCTGTGGAATTCATTGCCACAGATGGCTGTGGAGGCCAGATCATTGGGTATTTTTTAATCGGAGATTGATAGGTTCTGGATTAGTAAGGGGTTGTCCACGGTTACGGGGAGAAGGCAGGAGAATGGGGTTGGGAGGGAAAGATAGATCAGCCATGATTCAATGGCGGAGTAGACTCAATGGGCTAAATGGTCTAAATCTGCTCCTATGTTTTGTTTAGTTTAGTGATACAGCGCGGAAACAGGCACTTTGGCCCACCGAGTCCGTGCTGACCAGTGATCCTCGTACATTAGCACAATCCTGCACACTAGGGACTATTAACAATTTTTACAATAGGCAATTGTCCTACAAACCTGCACGTCTTTGGGATGTGGGAGGAAACCGGAGCATCTAGAGTAAACCCCCCTCATCCTTCTAATCACCAGCGAGTACAGGCCCAGAGCCTTCAAACGCTGCTCAAATGTTAAATACGATAATATTACAACTCTGCCCCACTGCCTTCACCTTACATCCTCCTCAGCTCGTTTGTGGATCTTGCTTTGTACAGGTTGGCCGTTACATTTCATGCATTAGAACGTGGACGATGTTTCAAAGGCACCTCGCAGGCAGTAAGGTATGTTGTGGCATTTCAACAACTGCTGTAAACAGAACCTTTCTACTGGTTGGAAATGTCAAAGAATAGAGGGCATAACTTTACGGTGAGGGTAAAGGTTTTTTAAGAGATTGCAAAAATGCTAAATATATACCAATATATCCCCCAAGATGCCCCTAAAATTCCAATATCTGCCAAATATGCCAATAAAAGATGTCAAATGTCAAAGACTACAGGGTATAAGTTTGTGAGAGGGGCAAAGTTTAAAGGAGATGTGCAGGACAAGTTTTTACACAGAGGGTGGTGGGTGCCTGGAATACACTGCCAGGGGTGGTGGTGGAGGCAGATATGATAGTGGCGTTTAAGAGGCATCTAGACACGTCCGAGCCGACCAGCGATCACACGTACAGTAGTTCTATCCTACACAGTAAGGGCAATTTACAGAGGCCAATTAACCTGCAAACCTGCACGTCTTTGTAACATGGGAGGAAACCAGACCACCCGGAGGAAAAGCACGAGGTCACAGGGAGAACATGCAAACTCTGCACAGACAGCACTCACAATCATGATTGAACCCGGGTCTCTGGCGCTGTAAGGCAGCAACACTACTGCTGCGCCACCGTGCCACATCGGTAGGCAAGGAATGGAGGGATATGGATCACGTGCAGGCAGAGATTAGTTTAACATGGCATCATGGTCGGCATGAGTCAAAGGGCCTGTTCCCATGCTGCAATGTTCTATGTTCTTGCCAAAGATGACAGTGGAAGCTAAAATAATGATCCCACGAATTGTGTGTGTGCGCTGAGGAGGACTCTACTCAATAACACTGGGCGAAAATTCAACATCAGAAAATCATGGTAGTGCTTCGTAGAACATAACATAGACTTAGACTGTTCTTAATGTACTAAAGAGATATGGCCAGATTGTCATATGCACCCAGAACAGAACAGTGAAAGTTTTACTTGCTGCAACTTTACAGTCACACTTACAGTTGGAAGAAGCCAGTGCATGTGGTGGACACCCATGCGGTCACAGGGAGAACATGGAAACTCCATACAGACTACGCTGAAGGCTGGGTCTCTTGCACTGTGAGGCAGGAGCTATACCAGCTGCGCCATGGTGCCGCTCTCTGCGTTAACCAAAATCTGAAAAATATACGACAATTTCTTTCTACGCCTCTTCCCATTCACAAATGAGAAAAGATGCATAAATTAGTTGTTGTTGAAATGACTTCGATCTTACTGGATTTAACCATCGCAGAACACAAAAAGATCTTTTGGGAGGCACAGTGGCGCAACGGTAGAGCTGCTGTCTCACAGCGCCAGAGACCCGGGTTTGATCCTGACTACGGGTGCTTTCTGTATGGAGTTTGCACGTTCTCCCTGTGACCACGTGGGTTTCCTCCCACATCCCAAAGAAGTGCAGGATTATAGGTTAATTTAGTTTAGTTTAATTTAGGGATACAGTGTGGAAACCAGCCCTCGGCCCACTGTGTCTGCGCCGACCAATGATCACCCCGTACACTAGCACTATCCTACATGCACTAGGAACAATTTACAATTTTGCCAAAACAATTAACCTCCAAACCTGTACATCTTTGGTATATGGGCGGAAACTGGAGCACCCGGAAAAAACCCAGGCAGGTCAAGGGGAGAACATATAAACTCCGTACAGACAAGCACCCGTAATCAGTATTGAACCTGGGTCTCTGGGCGCTGCAAGGAGCAACACTACCGCAGTGCCACTCTGCAACCCCTTTGGCTTCGGTAAAATTGTAAATTGTCCCTAATGTGTAGGATAGTGTTAGTGTGCGGGGTGATCGCTGGTCGGCGTGGACTTGGTGGGCCGAAGGGCCTGTTTCCGCGCTGTTCACTCTAAAGTAAACTATTTGTTTGCACGGAAAGTACTGCTCATTATAGAGTGAATAAATAATCTTCAGTCCCAATCTCCCCGTTGGAAGCCCAGAGGATTTGCTTTGATGGTTGTCTTGTTTTGACCTGGAGGGTGAGACTCGTGTCTGGAGACCGAACCTCTGATTGATCTGTTTCCAAACTGCTAAAAGTTGAAGTGAGACTTTGAATTTGTCCCACGGGTCCCAGACAAACACGTGCGTCAGGAAGGCTATTGAGGAATTAGGATCTGTATTGCAATTAAGAAAAATTGTTTGATCCATGCCCCAAAGCTAGTTAGGCAATTTGCTACAACTCTGGCAAGCAACAAACTCTAGATTCCCCAAATCCCCAATCTTAGGCTTTCCAATAAACATTAATAAACTCTTTTATTAAAATGTGGTGCAGGGACCGAGAGCGCAGGGAAATAGGTCTTCCTGTTTGTGACTCCTGATTTGAACCAGATAATTACTACCGAAAAAGACAGGTTTATATCACCGTTGGAATTGTTACCTGAAGGCTTTAGATTTTATGCCCTCAGATTTCTTAAAACAAAATAAGATTTCTTGCACCTGCTGCAACAGTTGAAATAAACTGGGAAGTCTGACGCTGGTTGATGTCAAAAAGGAGAAACTGCAAACTGACATTGGGTTAAAAGGTATAGTCATTGACATCTCTGCATACTGCCAAGATCTCCCCAAACATAAAGTGTGAGAGGAACTCAGAGGGTTATACAGCATCTATGGATGGAATGGACAGGCGACGTTTCAGGTCGGGACCCTTGTACAATCAGTCTGAATAAAGATCCTGACCCAAAAGTCGTCTGTCCGTTCCCTCCACAGATAGTCATAGTCATACAGCGTGGAAACAGGCCCTTCAGATCAACTTGCCCTCGCTGACCAACATGCCCCTTCTACACTAGTCCCATCTGCCTGCCTTTAGCTCATATCCCTCTAAACCTGTCCTATCCATGTACCTGCCTAAATGTTTCTTAAATGTTAAGATAGTACCTGGCTCATCTACCTCCTCCAGCAACTCATTCCATACACCTACTACTCTTTGTGTAGAAAAGTTGCCCCTTAGGTTTCCATTAAATCTTTCCCCTCACACCTTAAACCTTTTCTCCTCTGGTTCTCAATTCCCCAACTCTGGGTAAAATATTCTGTGCATTTACTTTATCTATTCCTCTTAAGATCTATACGTATCTATAAGATATAGATCTTATACACCTCTCCCTGTGAAGGGAATAGATAGGCGATGTTTCGGGTCAGGACCCTTGTTCAATCAGTCTGAAGAAGGATTCTGACCTGCAACGTTGCCTGTCCATTCCCTGCAGAGATGTTGCCTGACCCGCTGAGTTACTCCAGCACTTTATGTTTTACTTAAGATTCCACCATCTGCAGTTCCTTGTGCCTTTCTAAACAGTAATCACAACTTATCTACCAATAAAAAAGACAATCAGATGGTGTGAAGAAAAGTCCCAACCTGAAACATCGCCTGTCCATTTCCTTTCACAGATGCTGCCTGACCGTTGAGTTCCTCCAGCGGTTAGTTTTTTTTTTTGCTCAAGATTCCAGCTTCTGCAGTCTCTTATGCCTCTAATCAAATGATGTAATTTAAAAAAGACGATACCAATACTAGAAGCTAAATTATATAGATTGAACCATACACATTTGAATGTGCTTGCGCTTTTGCATAGAACATAGAACAGTACAGCACAGGAATGGCCACAATGTTTGCGCTGAACATGTTGCCAAGTTAAACTGATCTCATCTGCCTGTACATCATCCATATCCCTCCATTCCCTGCATATCCACATGTCTATCTAAAA
>JAXLNO010004918.1:0-140995 GCA_038087875.1 Malacoraja senta | reverse complement strand
CTTAACAAGTTATGCAGGTTAGATTAGAATACTAACAAAAAAATAAATAAATAATGAACTAACATACTAATATGAATTTTTAATAAATTGTAACCTTATCTATAAGCGGGAGGAGGGGATGAGAAACGAGCTCCTGGCTTATGTCCAGGAGCACGTCTCGTTAACCCTTCAACCAACAGTTGATTCTTATTGAAATCAAAAATATTGGTTTAATAATTAAACTCCGATATATATATATGTTATAAGGAAATATCAGGGTAAAATTGTATTATATATCTGAATGTGAGGCCTCGTTTTAATATTTTAATATGTTATGATTAACTAAGAGAGCGGAGCTATTTGAGTAACAACGCAATGGAAGTCAAAACAAGGTTTTTTCCCACCTACAGGTGGGACACTCGCTACAGTGCCGACTATATCAGACACTGTAGCCTCACTTTTTTAGTTTTTTTTTTACCACATAAAATCACTTGTTTGTGTTTTGTGTTTAGTGATAAGAGTAATATGGACATACCAGCAAAATTTAATAATTCAAAAACTCCCCCAATACCTAAAGACCTGGGACATGGACGCACCACAAGATCTCAAAGGTACTATAATTATTCAAAATGCATGACACCACACAAAAGAACCTAGGAGGAATCTCATTTTGTAGTTGGAATATAAGAGGTATTAACGAACCTATCAAAAGGGGTAAGATATTAGCTCAGCTAAAACTGTACAATTCTGACATTACCTTCCTACAAGAAACACACCTAAAACCTCAGGATCAAGTTAGGCTGAGGGCGAAATGGATAGGTCAAACATACCATTCTTCATTTACTTCAAAATCTAGAGGCACGTCAATTATCATAAGAAAAGGTATACCATTTAAAGCAAAGAATATTATAACAGATATAGAAGGGAGATACCTAATAGTTAATGGAGAAATCCATGACACTCCACTTACTTTGGTAAATATATATGCCCCTAACTTTGATAACCCCCACTTTTTCAATAAAATCTTCAATATAATTGCAGAGTCAAACTATCAAAATGTTATAATAGGCGGAGACTTTAACTGTGTTTTAGATCCGTACTTAGATAAATCAAGTCAAAAACAGAGAGGGAATATGAAATCGAAAACTGGGGAACTCCTCAATACCTATATAAATAACACTAATATAGCAGATGTTTGGAGAATTGTGAATCCAACTGGCAGGGAATATTCGTTTTACTCAATGGTACATAAGACATATTCACGTATAGACTACTTTCTGCTGGATACGAAATTAATCCCCCAAACATCTAATGCAATATACCATACAAATTCAATTTCAGACCATTCTCCACTAACTTTCTTTTTAAAACTGGAAGGATTGTCTAAGAATAAATCATTCTGGAGATTTAACTCTCAAATTTTAAAAGATCCACAAGCGAGTATATATTTAAAAGAACAAATGGAGGTCTTTTTTCAAACAAATGATACTTCAGATCGCCTACTTTACTTTGGGAATCTTTTAAAGCATACATTAGGGGTATTATAATTTCATATCAAGCTTTTCAAAATAAAAAGAATAAGAATGAACAAAGACAGTTAGAAGAACTTATTAGACAAATGGATATAGATAATGCTAAAGATCCATCAATAGATAAACATAATAAAATAATAATTTTAAAATTTAAATTAAATAAATTATTATCTGCCAAACTTATAAGACTTTTCAAATTACAAAACAAGAGCACTTTGAATTTGGGGATAAACCGCATAAACTTTTGGCTCGCCAGCTAAAAAAACAAGAAAAGGAACATACTATACCAAAGATCAAATCAGATAAAGGGGAATTATTAACAACACCGAAGGATATTAATAAAAGATTTGCGCAATTTTACGAGAATTTGTATACATCTAAAACGATAATTGATTCCAATAATATCACAAAGTTCTTGGATACCTGTAATCTTCCAAAGTTAGAGCCGAAGGAACAAGAGGAACTGGGTGCACAAATCTCAATTAAGGAATTAGAAGATACAATAAACTCATTAAAGAATGGAAAAACACCAGGCCCTGATGGATTTACTAATGAATTTTATAAAAGCTTTTATGATAAAATAATACCAAGATTACAAAAAATGTACCAATACGCTTTTAAAAACGAATACTACCTGATACATTAGCGGAATCAACGATTACATTAATACCTAAGAAAAATAAAGATTTAGAAGAACCTGGCTCATATAGAGCTATAGCATTGTTAAACACAGATCAAAAAATATTAGCGAAAACATTAGCTAGAAGATTAAGTAAACACATTAGTAAATTAATAAACCCAGATCCGACAGGGTTTATCCCTAAGAGATACTCTTCTAATAATATGAGACGTCTACTCAACATAATGCACTCACACAAATCTGAAGATCAAGAATTATCAATTATTTCGCTGGATGCTGAAAAAACATTTGATCAAGTAGAATGGAATTATATGGATAAAGTATTACAAAAATTTCAACTGGGAGAGAATTTTATTTTATGGATTAAGTTACTATATAACAAACCTACAGCTAGAATACTTACTAATAACATATTATCCTCGAAATTTCAACTATCAAGGGGAAATAGACAAGGATGCTCATTATCACCACAGCTGTTTGCTCTCATTATTGAACCACTAGCAGAAAAAATTAGAATACACCCTGATATTCATGGATATAATACTAAAGACTCATATAATAAAATATCTTTATACGCGGATGATATATTATTGTATATTACAAAACCTCAAATCACTATACCAAATATATTAAATTTAATTGAAGACTTCGGATCTTTTTCTGGATATAGAATAAATTGGAATAAAAGTGAAATTATGTCAATAAAACCGAAAGATTCAACACATCTTTTAAAATTCCCTTTTAAAATAGCTACAGAAAAATTTAAATATTTGGGAATCGAAATTACCAGAACATATCAAGGTATGTTCAGGGCAAATTTTGACCCCCTACTTAATAAATTAAATACATTAATTAAATTCTGGAAAACGCTCCCGATGTCTTTAATAGGCCGAATAAACACAATAAAAATGATTTTTACCACAAATTTTATACTTATTTCAATCAATTCCTATATACTTACCTAAGAAGTTTAAAAAAAACTCGATTCAGATATCACTAATTTTATATGGGACTATAAATCACATAGAATACAAAAAACCCATCTGAATAAACCTAAAGTATTGGGGGGTTTAGCACTACCTAATTTTATGTATTATTATTGGTCAGTAAATATTAAAAACATGATTCAACTGATGGATAACTCCGCCCAGCAAGTAGACTGGATTGTAATGGAGAAAGAGGATTGCTCCTCTAGAAACATTGGAGCGATCCTCCTCTCTCCAATGAAACTGAATAACATAAATTATAATAAGAACCCAATTATTCATAGTACAATCCGTATTTGGAAACAAATAAAACAAAATTTAAAATTAAGAAACGTATCACTTTTACTACCTATAGTCAATAACCCTTCGTTTAGTCCTTCTATTATAGATAAAGCTTATACACAATGGGATAGACTAGGAATTAAAACGCTTGGTGACTTGTATGAAACTGGAAAATTACTTTCATTTCAACAATTACAAATAAAATATAAACTCAGAAATAATCAATATTTTAAATATTTTCAAATATGCGACTATTTGAAAAAATATACAAAAGATCATTATAATAATCCAGTAGATGTATTGGACGAGGCAATGCAGATAAAAGCGGAATCAGCAAACTTAATATCATATTTGTATAATATTATTTTAAATGTACAAATACCACCTACGGAGGGTATCAGAAGAGACTGGGAACAAGAGTTAGCTATTAAAATTTCAAAGGAAAGTTGGAATGAATACTTATTAAACGTGCATAAATGCTCGATTAATGTAAGACACTTTAATACAATTTAAAATTTTACATAGATTATATTATTCGAAAACTAAAATTCATAAAATTTTCCCAAACGTATCATCTATTTGTGATAAATGTCAATCCCAAGAAGCAACTATAGCGCACTCATTTGTCTTCTGTACAAAATTCAAAAATTTTGGAATGAAATTTTTGAAATTTTTACAAAGTTATTTAAAACAAGACTGATACCCAAAGCAGAATGGATTATCTTCGGAATAACGGAAGATGATCCAGAACTAAATGTGTTTCAAAAGAAATTAATGGACTATGGGTTAATAACTGGAAAAAAGCTAATTCTAAAATTTTGGAAGAAGGCTCCAATACCAACTATAAATATGTGGATTTCAAATATGTTTGAAACATTACACCTAGAAGAGATAAGACTCCTCCTAGCAGGTAAACCAGATCACTTCCACCTGACGTGGTCTGCATTTATAGAATTATTACAAACATAGGGTGCAAAAGTACATTAAAAAAATAAAAAATTGAGGTCAGGTAAGGGGGGATGATAGTTGAAGAGTTGGTATGTCCTATTTACGTGATGCTCAAAAAAAAAAACATTTGTTTTTCTTTTTTTTCTCTTTCTCTTTTCTTTTCTTAGGGCCTATTTCTTAACTCTTTTTCTTTTTGTTTTTAATTTTGCTCTTATAGGGTCTTCGTCCTTTTTTGTTGTTACATTTTCTACACTTTTCTACACTTGCACTTTTTCCTTCACTTTCTTCTTTCTTTCAATCTTTTCCTTTTCTAGTGTAAAAAAATAAATAAAGGGAGTACATTAATTGTAAGAAGATATAAATGACGAGTATTAATGTATGTGGTTGTAATGTAATGTACTTCTAATAAATAAAAATAAAAAAATAAAAATAAAAAAAAAGAGGTTGGTAGATATGACATTGTGGGGATTACTGAGACGTGGCTGCAGGAGGATCGGGCCTGGGAACTTAATATTCAGGGTTATACATCCTATAGAAAGGACAGGTAGGGGGGTAGCTCTGCTGGTGAGGGATGGAATTCAGTCCCTTGTGAGGGAAGACATAGGGACTGACGAGGTAGAGTCACTGTGGATTGAGGTGAGGAATTGTAAAGGCAAGAAGACGCTAATTGGTGTTATTTACAGACCCCCAAATAGTAGCCTGGATGTAGGGTGTAAGTTGCAGCAGGAGTTAAAACTGGCATGTAACAAAGGTAATGCCACTGTGGTGATGGGGGGTTTCAATGTGCAGGTAGACTGGGAAAATCAGGTTGGTTCAGGACCCCAAGATAGAGAGTTTGTAGAGTGGCCTCCGAGATGGATTCTTAGAGCAGCTTGTAATGGAGCCGACCAGAGAAAAGTCAATTCTGGATTTAGTGTTGTCCAATAAACCAGATTTGATAAGAGAACTCGAGGTAAAGGAACCACTTGGAGGTAGTGATCATAATATGATTAGTTTTAATCTGCAATTTGAGAAGGAGAAGGTTAAATCGGAAATGTCAGTGATGCAGTTGAACAAAGGGGACTATGAAGGCATGAGAGGGGAGCTGGCCAAGGTAGACTGGAAAGGTATCCTAGCAGGAATGACAGTGGAATAGCAATGGCATGAATTTCTGGGCATAATCCGGAAGACGCAGGATCATTTCATTCCAAAAAGGAAGAAAGATTCTAAGGGGAGTAGGAGGCAGCAGTGGCTGACAAGAGAAGTAAGGGATAGAATAAAACTAAAAGAAAAGAGTAGCCGGAAGCCAGAGGATTGGGAAACTTTCATAGGACAACAGAAGGAAACAAAACGGGCAATACGGGCTGAAAAGATGAAGTACGAAGGGAAGCTGGCCAGGAATATAAAGAAGGACAGTAAAAGCTTCTTTAGATATGTTAAGGGAAATAGAGTAGCAAAGTCAAATGTGGGTCCCTTGAAGGCAGACACGGGTGAAATTATTATGGGCAACAAGGAAATGGCAGAAGAGTTGAATAGGTACTTCGGATCTGTCTTCACTAAGGAAGACACAAACAATCTCCCAGATGTACTGGAGGACAGAGGATCTAAGGCGGTAGAGGAACTGAAAGAATTTTTCATTAGGCGAGAAATAGTATTGGGTAGGCTAATGGGACTGAAGGATGATAAATCCCCTGGGCCTGAAGGTCTGCATCCCAAGGTCTAGGATGGATTTAAGAGAGAGTTAGATAGAGCTCTAGGAGCTAGTGGAGTCAAGGGATATGGGGAAAAGGCAGGCACGGGTTATTGATAGGGGACGATCAGCCATGATCACAATGAATGGCGGTGCTGGCTCGAAGGGCCGAATAGCCTCCTATCCTGATCATTGTGATCATGGCTGATCGTCCCCTATCAATAACCCGTGCCTGCCTTCTCCCCATGTCCCTTGACTCCACTAGCCCCTAGAGCTCTATCTAACTCTCTCTTAAATCCATCCAGTGATTTGGCCTCCACTGCCCTCTGTGGCAGGGAATCCCATAAATTCTCAACTCTCTGGGTGAAAAAGTTTTTTCTCACCTCAGTCTTAAATGACCTCCCCTTTATTCTAAGACTGTGGCCCCTGGTTCTGGACTCGCCCAACATTGGGAACATTTTTCCTGCATCTAGCTTGTCCAGTCCTTTTATAATTTTATATGTCTCTATAAGATCCCCCCTCATCCTTCTAAACTCCAATGAATACAAGCCTAGTTTTTTCAATCTTTCCTCATATGACAGTCCCGCCATCCCAGGGATCAATCTCGTGAACCTACGCTGCACTGCCTCAATCACAAGGATGTCCTTCCACAAATTGGGAGACCAAAACTGTACACAATACTCCAGATGTGGTCTCACCAGAGCCCTATACAACTGCAGAAGAACCTCTTTACTCCTATACTGAAATCCTCTTGCTATGAAGGCCAACATTCCATTAGCTTTCTTCACTGCCTGCTGTACCTGCACGCCAACTTTCAGTGACCGGTGTACAAGGACACCCAGGTCTCGCTGCACCTCCCCCTTACCTAACCTAACCCCATTGAGATAATAATCTGCCCCCTTGTTTTCGCCACCAAATTGGATAACCACATTTATCTATATTATACTGCATCTGCCACGCATCTGCCCACTCACTCAACCTGTCCAGGTCACCCTGCAACCTCCTAACATCCTCTTCACAGTTCACGCTGCCACCCAGCTTTGTGTCATCCGCAAACGTGCTAGTGTTGCTCCTAATTCCCTCTTCCAAATCATTAATATATATGGTAAACAGTTGCGGCCCCAACACCGAGCCTTGCGGCACTCCACTCGCCACTGCCTGCCATTCTGAAAAGGACCGGTTCACTCCTACTCTTTGCTTCCGGTCTGCCAACCAATTTTCTATCCATGTCAACACACTACCGCCAATACCATGTGCTCTAATTTTAGTCACCAGACTCCCGTGCGGGACCTTATCAAAGGCTTTCTGAAAGTCTAGATACACTACATCCACTGGCACCCCTTCATCCATTTTACTTGTCACATCCTCAAAAAATTCCAGAAGATTAGTCAAGCATGATTTCCCTTTCATAAATCCATGTTGACTTGGACTAATCCTTTTACTGCTATCCAAATGCCCCATTATTACCTCTTTAATAATTGACTCCAGCATCTTTCCCACTACCGAAGTCAGGCTAACTGGTCTGTAATTCCCCGTTTTCTCTCTCACTCCTTTCTTGAAAAGTGGGATAACATTAGCTATCCTCCAATCCACAGGAACTGATCCTGAATCTATTGAAATTTGGAAAATGATCACCAATGCGTCCACTATTTCTAGAGCCACCTCCCTGAGGACCCTGGGATGCAGACCATTAGGCCCAGGGGATTTATCATCCTTCAGTCCCATTAGCCTACTGTTTCTCACCTAATGAAAATTTCTTTCAATTCCTCTACCCCCTTAGATCCTCTGTCCTCCAGTACATCTGGGAGATTGTTTGTGTCTTTCTTTTTTTTAAATTTATTTTTTATATTTTATTTATTAGAAGTAATGTACATTACAGTGATATAAGCCAAAAATAACATAATACATTTCCTGTACCACTTCTTGTTTTAAACTTTAAGAAGGAGAAGAATAGAGAAAGTTAGATAAGATAGTAAGTGCGTGAAAGAGTGATCAGGAGAAACCCGTAGAAACGTAAACCACGAGAAAGAGTTAAAAAGAAAAACCAAAGGAAAAGAAAGAGAAAAATAGAGAACAGAAGATATACGAAAGTAAAAGAAGATAAAAGGGATGTACCTACTTCGTATCTTTACACACCCCTCACCAGGTCCTGAAACCAGTTATTTTCAAAGTTATGTTGCACCCTATGCTTGTAATAAGTCGATAAATGGAGACCAAATCTTTTGGAAATGGTCTGATTTGCCTGCTAGGAGGAATCTCATGTCTTCCAGGTGTAACATTTCGGACATATTTGAAATCCACATTTTTATCATTGGTGTGGGAGCGTTTTTCCAGAATTTAAGCATAAGTTTTTTTGCCATTCTTAAACCGTAATTAAGGAAGCTCTTTTGGAATGAAGTCAGCTCAAAGCTGGCTTCCATTGTTCCAAAAATAATCAATTCTGCGTTCGGTTTCAGTTTTATTTTAAATAATTTGGTAAAAATTTCAAAGATTTCATTCCAAAATATTTGGATTTTTATACAAAAAACAGAGTTTGCTATAGTTGCTTCTTGGGATAGACATTTATCACAGATGGAAGAAACATTTGGATAAAATTTACTTATTTTAGTTTTTGAGTAATAAAGTCTATGTAAAATTTTTAATTGGATTAGAATATGCCTTACATTGATCGAGCATTTGTGCACATATAGCAAGTGTTTATCCCAACTCTCTTTCGAGATTTTTATAGCTAGTTCTTGTTCCCAATCTCTTCTAAATCTATCGGATGATGATATTTCTATATTTAGGATGATATTATACGTATGATATTAAATCAGTTGATTCCGCCTTTATATTCATTGCTTCGTCTAATAGGTCTGGAGACAAATTTTGATATTTTTGTGTATAGTTTTTCAAATAATCACGGATTTGAAAATATTTAAAATATTGATTACTTCTCAGATTGTATTTAAGTTGTAGTTGTTGGGATGATAAAAAAAGTTCAATTTTCATACATGTCTCCAAATGTTTTAATTCCTATTCTATCCCAGTATGTGAATGATTTATCTATAATAGATGGTTTAAACGACGGATTATTAACTATGGAAGCGATAGGTTTCTTAATTTTAGTTAATTTTATTTGTTTCCAAATTCTAATTGTACTATGAATAATTGGATTTTTACTGTATATTGTATTATTCAATTTGATTGGTGAGAGAAGGATCGCTCCTATATTAAAAGGGGAACAATCCTCTCTCTCCATTACTATCCAATCCACCCGCTGGACAGAGATCTATGGGATTTATAGTCCCATATAAAATTTGTGATATCGGAATCCAGTTTTTTTTTAAACTTTTTTGGTAAGTATATTGGTATTGATTGGAATATATATAAAATTTGCAGTAGAAAGATCATTTTTATAGCATTTATTCGGCTTATTAGAGACATCGGAAGAGTTTTCCAAAATTTAATCAGGGCATTTAATTTATTAAGTAGGGGCATATAGTTTGCATTAAATAAAGATTTATATTTTCTAGTAATTTCAATTCCCAGATATTAAAAATTTTCTGTAGCAATTTTAAAAGGGAATTTTAACAGGTGTGTTGAGTCTTGGGGTTTTATCGTCATAATTTCACTTTTATTCCAATTTATTCTTTATCCTGAAAATGATCCAGAGAGAGAGAGAGAGAGAGAGAGAGAGAGAGAGGGAGAGAGAGTGACAGAGAAACAGAGAGAGAGAAAGAGAGACAGAGAGACAGAGAGACATAGACAGAGACATAGAGAGAGAGAGAGAGAGAGAGACATAGAAACATAGAAAATAGGTGCAGTAGGCCATTCGGCCCTTCGAGCCTGCACCGCCATTCAATATGATCATGGCTGATCATCCAACTCAGTATCCCGTACCTGCCTTCTCTCCATACCCCCTGATCCCTTTAGAGAGAGAGAGAGAGAGGATTTTTCAGCTCTGCAGTTGAGAAGGTTTGAAGCTTTGTCGATGGAGAAGGAACAGAGGCAGAGGGGATTCATAGTTTAACTTATCGTTGGACTGTTGAAACTTTCCTCTGCGCTAGGAATCTTCCACGAGTGTGAAAATTCCTGAGTTTTCTATACATTGTCGAGGGTGCGGTTGTCGTTGGCAGACTGCCAAGAGTGCCTGGAGATCGAGGCTACGAAGATTGTGGTGTCTTTGTCGTTTTTAGCACCATTTCTCTGCCCTAAAGTCATTTTGCACAGTGCGGCTGCCTGGCTTAATGTGTAGAAGGTACTTTTGCTTCCGGCAAGACTGGGATAGAGCTTCCCAAAAGCTGCTCTCGGCTCTGGACGTACTTGGGGACTTTCCTGCTTCAGCTGGAGGTTTCTGCTTTCTGCTGCTTGTCTTTGACTGTGACTGTCTCTGGGACTTGACTTGGAGCTGAGCTGCTGGGGTGCCTGGAGCTGGTTTGGGCCTCTGTCAGGATGGCGATGGCTGGGGCGCGGCGGAAGGACCGGAGCTACGCAGCGGTGGTATCAGCGGCGGATGCGAAGTCATCTGCGTATGAGCCTTATGTTGACTTGGATTGGGACGGTTTTGGTATCTCGGTCCAAACTGGGCCCCAGATGTCCAGGGGAGCAATTACAAAGGCCATGAATGACCTTCTTGGGAGGCGGGCTATTGTCTCTTCCGAGCTCGAAAGAGGAAAGGTGGAGATGATACTGAAGACCCGGGACGATGTGGCCCTAGCGTTGGAGAGGGGGATCTCAGTGGGGGGGGGCCCACATACAGGTGGATCCGTGGGTATCTAGGGTGAGACCGGTTCTCCTGCGGAGTTGCCCCACATGTATTCTGGATGCAACACTTCTTCCACACCTGTCTAAGTTTGGGGAGGTGCGGTCTAAGTGCTTTAGGCTCATGCACCCCGGGGGGGACCCGGAGGAAAAAGGGATCTTTAGTTTCAAGAGGAGGGTGTTCGTGAAGGTGGGTGAGGGCGAAGGCGATGAGGGGAGCTTCAAGGTGGAGTGTAGGGGTCTCCCTAGAACCGTGCGTTGGAGCTGGGGAAAGGCATGGTGTCATGCGTGCGGTGAGTTTGGACATCTCCGTAGGGAGTGTCATATTCGCGGGGGCGCGGCTAGAAGTTCTAGCACAGCGGCCCAGGAATGCATTGCTGATCCATCCGGGGTGGCTCATCATGCCTTGGTGGCGCGGGGTGGTACTGCTGACCCGGCTAGGGCTGCTAGCTCTGCCTCGGTGATCCGGGGCGGCAGTGATAGCCCATCTGGGTCTGCAAGTTCCGCCTTGGGGACCCGGAGCAGCGATGGCCCCCACCCCCTACGTCCTGAACCTGTGGTGGTGGCTGAAGGTGAGGCACAGGGGGAGGGTGGAGAGGGGGAGGGGAAATGGGAGCAGCAGAAGAGGGGGAAGAAGAAGAAAAAGCCCACCCAAGTGAGTCAAACGCAATCTGAGACCTCCCAAGGGGCGCCTGTCAGCTCCAGTGAGGTCCAGAGTGCACTTGCCGTGGCACAGCAAGGAGCTGAGGTGGTTCAGACGGGGGTAGGGATGGTAAATCGTGCGGGTGGTAAAGTGGTTGGGGTAGTGTGGAGGAGGAAGAGCCTTCCTTTATGGAGGTCACCGTACCGCCGCATGCTAGTGGGACAAAAAGGAGGTATAGGCCTGGCGAGGAAGAGCAAAGGCGTGGGTCCAAAGTTAGGGGGATGACTTTTTCCAGACCTACCACCACTGATGGTGGTTGGTGGTCACGAACTGGTGTCTTCTGGGTTGGAGGTTGGGCCTCCATTTCAGGGATCTTCCGCGGGGATTACAAGACCAGGTGCTGGGGTTGACTCCTCTGGATTTGTGTCCACTGGGCGGGTGGATGTCCCTTCATCTCAGGGGCCCTCCGAGGGAGATCCCATCGGGTGTTGAGGTTAGCTCCCCTGGGTGTGTGTCCTCTGGGTCGGAGGAGGTCCCCTCGTTTCAGAAGCCTACTGAGGGTGTTGGCACGCCAGTTGATGGGGTAAGCTCCCCTGGTAGTGGGGCCCCTGAGTCGGGGGATGAGCAGAGTCAGCCGGAGGGGGGTGATTCGGGGGCATTGGTGTACCAGTCTGTGCTCCTCATCAGAGCCAGTGGAGATAATGGGGGGTGTGCTGCCTCGCCGGCTGAGTTGGCAGGTGAGAGTCTAAAGACAAGTGGAGAGCCTCTGGGTGTTGCCAGTGGAGGGGGTGCTCTAGGTGCTGTGGAGGTCGGGGCTATTTCGGGTGGCGATCCTCTTTCAGATTCCGGGGGCGCCAGTGTACCACAGGCCCTGGGGGTGCCTCGTGTTTTTTCTACCCCAGGCCCAGACGTAGAGTGCAGGTGCCCAGCCATTCAGCGGGCTGCCTGTTGCAGTCAGGGGTTGCGGGACCCTTCCCCGGCATTGATCCTGGGGGTGGTGTCTTGCTGGAGGAGGGGGAGGGTGATAAGGCCAGTTTGAGTAGTGGAGTTAACGAACTTTCAGAGAGCTCTGGTCTTTCGATTTCTGACAACGACCTTGACCATTGTGGTGTTGAGCTTGTTGTTTCAGGTGCGAGTGAGTTGGCCGAGTGCCCAGGCTCCAAGGCCGAGTCTCATGCAAGTGATATACGTGAGGTTCGAGAATTCCTAAAAAATAAGTCGTACCAGCAGAACAAGAATGGATGCTGCTAAAAGACGGTGGGCTGATCTGCCAGTTTTGATTAAGACTCTCGAGGCTATCCTTGGCAACAAGGATAGTGATCTTCCTGACTCTGAGAAGAGCCAGTTTGGGGACTTTTTGGAGTTCCTCAGAGCGAGAGTTTTTGAGTCTACGGGGAGTGTGAGGGTATCAATCTAGTGTTTTTGCACATTCACAGTAGCAACATTAAATTTAATCGGGAGTAGAGCGAGTTTTCGTAGATTTCAGCTTTTATCAGTCCTTAAAGAGGGGAGATTTGCAGTGTGTTTTCTGCAGGCGACGCATACCGTTGTTAGTGATGAACCTACCTGGAGACTGGAGTGGGATGGGGGGGTCTACATGAGCCATCTCAGCTCGAATTCGAGTGGGGTGGCCTTTCTGTTGGCCCAAAATTTCCTGCCAAATGTTCTAAAAGTGCAAGAAGTTGTGCCAGGATTTTTGCTCCATCTGGCCGTGAGTCTGGAAGGCATGCCATTGCATTTCATTAATGTGTATGCCCCTAGCTCCGGTACGATGCAGGCCGGCCTAATTCAGGAGATGTCTGCTCTGTTGAGCACTATTGATAGGGGAGAGTGTGTCTTCCTTGGTGGGGACTTTAATTGCACACTTGAGGCGCGAGATCGTTCTGCTACTCAGTGTGCCCCTGCTGTAGCGAAGAAGCTGAGAGGGTTGATTGACTCCTTTGTATTAGTTGATGCGTGGCGGAACCTCCACCCGGATTCCACTGCTTTTTCGCGGAGGTCTGAGGGTGGTGGCTCCCGCATTGATCGAATATACATGCGTTTGTTTCCCGTGTCTCAGCAGCCTCAATGCGGTTGGTGCCGTGTTCGGACCACTGTCTGGTGCATGTGGACTTTAATCCGGCGCGCACTTGGGCTGGGTCCATGTACTGGCACTTTAACAACAGGCAGCTGGAGGATTGGTGTTTCCAGGAGTCATTCAGTCAGTTTTGGGTGGAGTGGAGAGAGAGGCAGAGCTGCTTCTCTTCCCTTTTGTGGTGGGATGTGGGGAAGGCTCACATCCGTCTCTTTAGTAAGGAATATACGTGGGGGTCGACCGGACGGCGGGACTCAGCAGTCGAGAGGCTTGAGAGCGAGCTACTGGACGCAGAGTCTCGCCTGGGTTGGGTTGGTGATGACTCCTGCGAATGGGGTGAGTTTCAGGAGAAGAAGGAAGCCTTGAGGAACCTGCAGCTTGAGCGGTCTCGAGGCGCTTTCGTGAGGTCGCGGGTCCAGATGATGCAAGATCTGGACCGAGCTTCGCCTTTCTTTTTCTCTCTGGAGAAAGGGCAGGGAGCCCGCAAACAGCTCGTAGATCTGCTCGCAGATGATGGTTCCTCTGTCACTGATCCGGAGAGGATCAGTGCTGTGGTTAGGTCCTTTTATGGGTCCCTGTTCTCCGCAGGTGGATTCAGTGGGGAGGCTCAGCAGGACTTGTGGGAGGGTCTACCGACTGTTGATAGGGAGGTGGCCGATCTTCTTGATGGCCCCTTATCTTTGAGGGGAGTTGACTCGTGCCTTGCATCAGCTCAGGAGGGGTAAGTCCCCCGGGCTGGATGGGTTGACAGTAGAGTTTGTCAGAGCTTTCTGGGATATCCTGGGGGGTGATTACATGTTGGTTCTGGGGGAGAGCCTGGCGACCGGGAAGATGCCCGTCTCGTCGCGCAGGGCAGTTGTTGTCTTGCTGCCCAAGAAGGGAGAACTCCGCCTGTTGAAGAACTGGCGCCCGGTCTCTCTCCTCTGTACAGAGTATGAAGTATTTGCACGGGCGATGGCAAATCACCTGGGCTCTGTGCTGTCTCAAATGATTCATCCTGACCAGTCCTATACAGTCCCTGGCCGGTCCATTCAGGATAACATCCACCTGGTTAGGGACCTGATTCATGTAGCCCAGGGTACTGGTCAGTCAGCTGCTTATCTGTCTCTTGATCAGGAGAAGGCTTTTGACAGGGTAGAGCATGACGTTGCAAGCGTTTGGAATTGGACCGCATTTTGTGGCTCGGGTCCGGCTTCTGTACGCTGCAGCGGAGTGTCTTGTGAAGGTTAATGGTGCGTTGTTGGCTCCCTTTCAGTTTGGGAGGGGGGTCCGTCAGGGGTGCCCCATGTCGGGTCAGTTGTACTTGGTCTGTGTGGAGCCGTTCCTGTGTCTTCTTCGGAGGAGGTTGACAGGCCTGGCCCTACCTGGCCCAGGGGTGGAAGTGGTTCTTTCAGCGTATGCAGATGATGTCCTCCTTATGTTCACTGATCCTGGTGACCTGCGGAGGATGCGTGACTACCAGGAGATTTTCTCAGCTGCATCTTCTGCCAGGATAAACTGGAGTAAGTGCTCTGGACTTTTAGTGGGCCAGTGGCAGGTGGATTCCCTGCCGGAGGAGATGGCAAGGTATGTGTGGAGCACCACACATCTCTATCTGGGGGTTTACCTGAGTCCCACTGAGGATGCTTGGCCGGCAAACTGGCAGGAGTTGGAGACGAAAGTGGTCGCCCGGCTGGGGCGCTGGTCAGGCCTGCTTGGAGTTCTTTCCTTTCAAGGGAGGGTGATGGTCATAAACCAGCTGGTTGCCTCCATGTTATGGTACCGGCTGGCTACTCTTGTCCCGCCTTCCATATTTGTAACTGCTCTACAGAAGAAGCTGGTAGATTTCTTTTGGGGAAATAGGAAGCACTGAGAGTCCTGAGACGGAGAGCCGCCACCTGGGTACGCACGCATACCAAGGACTGACCGCCCTCCTCTAACGGGAGACTCAGGACCGGTCCCGAGTCTCCCGTTAGAGGAGGGCGGTCAGTCCTTGGTATGTGTGCATACCCAGGTGGCGGCTCTTCGTCTCAGGACTCTGCGGAGGTACATGTACGTAGAGAACCCCCCCGGATGGCACGCTCTGGCCACGTATTTTTTCCGTCGGGGTCGTTGCCTAAGGGGGGTCTCGCGGCTCACGGTGGCGGGCATCAGTCGACCCGTCCTAAGGGGCTTGCCTGTTTTCTACCGGGATGTGCTAAGAGTGAGGAATTTGGCTGTTTTCAGCCAGCGTGTTGCTCCACGAGGGGGGGGGGGGGGATGTCGTGGCTGCGGGAATGGCCGTCCTCACTCTGTCATGGCGGGTGTCGAGGAGAGGTGCGCGCCTAGAGTGGTTCTGACTGAGCTTTCACCCGCTCCGTCAGATCTGCTCATCGGGCCTAGGCTCCTGGATATTTCTCGGGCACCGGCTCCACACAACCGGAGCCGCCTTTCTGAGATGACCAGCATGCCATTTCATGATGCGAAGAGACGCGCACTGTACAGAATGTTCCTGCACATTCTGCACCTCCTTGCCTTCGTCTCCCATCCTGACACACCATGGCAGACGGTGTTACCAACCAAAGGCGGGGGAGGTCCCCAGTGGGGGTCCTTCTATAAGGGAGTTGTCCCCCTTTACATTGGGGACCTGGGGTGGAAACTGTTGCACAGAGCGGTGGTTTGTAATAAACTTTTGAGTAGGTTCACGGGCTCGTCCGCCGCCTGTATTTTCTGCGGCGAGGAAGAGACCGTGTTCCACGTGTACATTGAGTATGAGAGGTTACTGCCCCTGTACCAATATCTGAAGGGGTTGTTCCTCAAGTTCTGGTTGCATTTTAGTCCCACGATTCTAGTGTTTGGACACAAGGCAGGGAGTGAGGAGAGCCAAGTGGGGGGGGGTAGGACCTCCCTGTCGGTTTGCTCCTGGGCCTGGCCAAGACGGCCATTCGCGGATCCAGGCAGCGGGCGGTCGATGGTGAGGCTAAAGTCGGCTGCCTGCCCCTCTTCCGGGCGTACGTCCGTGCATGGGTGTCCCTGTAGAGGGAACACGCGGTGTCCACGGGGTCTCTGGAGGCCATCCGTGGGCGCTGGTCACCGCGTGGGGTTGAGAGTATCGTAAATAATGAATGCACCGTTGTACTATAATGATTTTTTTTTATATGGTGTATTTTTAAATTATGTATTATGTGTTGTATCATATGATTGTGTCGAATAAAGTTTTCTATTTTATTATTATTATTTTTTTAATTTTATTAGAAGTATTTTACATTACAGTAATCTGCAATAACGTAAGTTTATACAGTTCTTATACCACTTCTTATTTTAAACTTTAATAGGAAAAAAGGATAGAAACAGTTAGTAAAGATAGTCAGTGAGTGAATGAAAGAGTGGTCCAGGAACACCTGTATGAACCTAAACCACAAGAAATAGTTAAAAAAGAAAAGAAAAAAACCAAAAGGCGGAAAAAGAAAAAAGAAAAAAGAAAGTAAGATTGGACATTATGAGAGGGATGTACCTACTTCTTATCTTTACTCACCCCTCGCCAGGTCCTAAAACCATTTATTATCAACATTTTGTTGCACCCTATGTTTGTAATAAGTCGATATATGGAGACCAAATCTTTTGGAATTGGTCTTGTTTACCTGCTAGGAGGAATCTCATATCTTCTAGATGTAACAATTCTCACATATTAGAAGTCCACATTTTTGTTGTTGGCGTAGGAGCATTTTTCCAAAATTTCAGTATCAGTTTTTTTGCCGTTATTAAGCCATAATTAAGAAAACTCCTTTGAAACGAGGTCAGCTCCAAACTTGCTTCTATTGTTCCAAAAATAATCAATTCTGCAATCGGTTTCAGTTTTATTTTAAATAATTTAGTGAAAATTTCAAAAATTTCATACCAAAATTTTGGAATTTTTATACAAAAAACAAAAGAATGTGCTATAGTTGATTCTTGGATTAGGCATTCATCACAGATAGCAGAGGTATTTGGGTCAAATTTACTTAATTTAGTTTTTGAATAGTATAATCTATGTAAAATTTTAAATTGAATCTGTAACGGGGATAGCTTGGACCCGATAGCAGCACAGAATCAGGCAGGTATAGTTGGTACTGAACTTTATTACGATACTGGAACACAGGAATGGGTACATCGTACTCACACAGAGACTCAGGATTGAGCGAGGGTTCCGAAGAGGGGCAGGCAGGTTCGAATCCGTGTAGGCAGTCGGGAAATCGCTGGAGAGTCTTGCATGAATGCTGAGAACAATCTGGCACTGTGTGAACGGTGAGGAGAGTCTATATACCGGATTAATTGGTGATCAGAGGCAACTGAGTGCCACAGGTGAGGAGAGTTGGGCTGATGAGAGGGGAGTGGCAGGCAGGCAGGAGAGGAGAAGGAGGGCCCGGTGGAAAAGTACTGGGAGGTGAAGTGGATGAGAATGAGGAGAGGGCAGACTGACAGAACCCCCCCCCCTCAAGGGACGGCTCCTGACGTCCCAAAACAAAAGGAAAAAAAAAAACCATTAAAGAAAATAAACCCAATCCCACGCAGAGTTGGGTGGGAGGCGGGGGACCGGAGGAGGGCTAATATTCGTCCGAGACATCCATGTCCGCATCCCCCGCCATAGCATCAGAGGAAAGCTCCGACTCGTCGTTACTGGGCGCCTCAGACGGAAGAGGGGACAGGGTCTCAGGGGCGGCGACCCCTCTAGGAGTGGCGGACTTGGACGGCTGGTCGGGATGACGCCGGTGAAACTCCCTGATGAGGGAGGCGTCCAGGATGTGTCGAGCAGGAACCCAGGACCTCTCCTCTGGACCGTAACCCTCCTAATCGACCAGGTATTGGAGACCCCTCCCGCGACGGCAGGAGCGCAGGAGGCGGTGCACCGTGAAGGCGGGGCCTCCGTTGATGAGACGAGGAGGTGGAGGAGGAGGGACTGCGAGGACCAGGGAGCTCTCCCAGACTGGCTTTACACTGGACACGTGGAACGTAGGATGGACCTGCATGGAACGAGGCAACTTGAGCCTCACAGCCACTGGGTTGATGACCTTCTGGATCTCAAAGCGACCGATGAACTTGGGTGCCAACTTCTTGGACTCCGCCCTCAAGGGAAGGTCCCGGGTCGACAGCCACACCCTCTGGCCCGCGAGGTAGGTGGGGGCCTGGGTGCGGTGACGGTTGGCAGTCGTGGCGTAACGGGCCACGGAGCGGAGAAGAGCCGCCCTGGCTTGGGTCCACGTCCTGCGGCAGCGACGAATGAAGGCCTGGACGGACGGGCAGGAAACCTCTTTCTCCAGCGCCAGGAACAGTGGAGGCTGGAACCCGTAGGCACACTGGAAAGGGGAGAACCCAGTGGCCGAGCTTGTCAGGGTGTTGTGGGCGTACTCCACCCACAACAACTGCTGGGACCAGGAGGAGGGATGCTTGGACACCATACACCGCAGCGCCGTCTCCATCTCCTGATTCTTCCTTTCAGTTTGGCCGTTGGACTGGGGATGAAATCCGGACGTCAGACTCACGGTGGCCCCCACAAGCGTGCAGAACTCCCTCCAGTACACAGAGGCAAACTGGGGTCCTCGGTCGGAGACCACATCGACGGGGAGACCACGGAGCCTGAAGACGTGGAGTAACATGAGCTCGGCAGTTTCCTTGGCTGACGGAAGCTTGGGCAGGGGCACGGTGAGCCATCTTGCTAAATCTATCGACCATGGTCAGGATGGTGGTGTGACCCCTGGATGGGGGCAGGCCGGTAACGAAGTCCAGGGAGATGTGGGACCATGGTCGATGAGGTACAGGCAGTGGAAGCAGATGACCAGCAGGAGCTTGGTGTGAGACCTTGTGCTGGTTGCAAATGTTGACAAACTCCCGAGTGTCCTCCTCCAGCGATGCCCACAGAACCTCCGTAGCACCATCTCCTTGGTCGCGCTGAATGCCAGGATGACAGGTGAGTCGAGAGCTGTGGGCCCACTGAAGGACGTCGGACCACAGGGCAGAGACCACAAACAGGCGATCAGGAGGGCATGCGCTGGGTCCCGGCTGGTGCTCCAAGGCCGCCTTGACCCTCTCCTCCACCTCCCAGGTGAGGGAGGCAACCCTGTGCGAGGACGGAAGGATGGTCTTGGGGCCAGAGGCAGACTCCTCCTTCGCCCAGAACTGTCGAGAGAGGGCATCGGGCTTCACGTTGCGGGACCCAGGTCGGTAGGAGAGGGAGAAGTTGAAGCGGGTGAGGAAGAGAGACCAGCGGGCCTGACGAGAGTTGAGCCTCTTCGCTGACTGGAGGTATTCAAGGTTCTTGTGGTCAGTCCAAACCAAGAAAGGCTGCTCGGTTCCCTCCAGCCAGTGACGCCATTCCTCCAACACCAACTTAACCGCCAACAGTTCTCGGTTGCCAATGTCATAATTCCTCTCAGCAGGGGTCAGGCGTCGGGAGAAGAAGGCGCATGGATGGAGCTTCTGGTCCCCGGCAGCCCGCTGGGACAGAACAGCTCCCACCCCCACGTCGGAGGCGTCCACCTCCACCACGAACTGTCTCTCTGAGTCCGGAACTTGGAGGATGGCGGCCGATGTAAACCGTGTCTTGTGTCTGAAAAGCTTCGTCGGCCGCGGCAGACCACCGGAACGGAACCTTGGAGGAGGTGAGTGCCGTGAGGGGTGCGGCCACAGTATTGTAGCCACGGATGAACCGTCGGTAAAAATTGGCGAACCCCAGGAACCTTTGGAGCTGATTGCAGGAGTCAGGAATGGGCCAGGTGGTGACAGCAGAGACCTTGGTGGGGTCCATCTTGATGTTCCCTTGGCCAACGATGTATCCTAGGAAGGAGACTCGCACTTCTCAGCTTTAACAAAGAGCGAGTTCGCCAGGAGCCGATGTAGAACTGCCTGGACATGGTGTACGTGTTCCTCCTTGGTCCGTGAAAAGATGAGGATGTCATCAAGATAGACGAACACGTACTTGTTCAACATGTCTCTGAGAACGTCATTGACCAAAGCCTGGAAGACGGCCGGGGCGTTGGTGAGGCCAAAGGGCATCACCCGGTATTCATAATGTCCCGTGGGAGTGTTGAAGGCGGTCTTCCACTCATCTCCCTCTTTGATGCGGACCAAGTGGTAGGCGTTGCATAGATCCAGCTTCGAAAAGATGGTGGCCCCCGCCAGGAGCTCGAAAGCAGAGGAGATAAGTGGGAGAGGGTAGCGATTCTTCACCGTGATGCCGTTGAGCCCTCGGTAATCTATGCAGGGACGCAGAGATTTGTCCTTCTATTCCACGAAGAAGAACCCAGCCCCAGCAGGAGACGAGGAGGGACGGATGAGACCAGCAGCCAAGGAGTCGTTTATGTATTTCTCCATGGCGCCTCTCTCAGGGGCGGACAGGGAGTAAAGGCGGCCCCTAGGAGGAGCGGAACCAGGCAGGAGGTCTATGGTGCAGTCATAGGGTGGATGAGGAGGAAGGGAGGTGGCCCTAGACTTGCTAAAAACCTCCCCAAAGTCATGGTACTCGGCTGGGACCCCCATCAGATCTGGAGCAGCACTGGAGCAGGTGGCCGGTTGGGGAACTGAGGCTTGCTTCAGGCACACTTGGTGGTAGGAAGGGCTCCAACCCAAGACGACCCCCGTCCTCCAGTCGATGTTGGGGTTGTGTCGCCGAAGCCAGGGGTAACCCAGGATGAGGGGAAGATGGGGAGACTGTAGGATGTGGAACTGTATGGTCTCATGGTGATTACCAGACAGGAGCATGCGCACTGGGACCGTCCGGTGAGAAACAGTCCCCAGGCGATGGCCGTCGAGGGCGTTGGATGGGAACAGGTTCAGGCAGGGGAACACAACTGATGCCTAGCTGGCGGGCTAGTTCCTTGTCCATAAGATTAATGTCACAACCAGAGTCTGAAGGTGGTGAGGGTGTGAGAACCATCAGACAACAGCAGAAGGGCATGACAAAGAGGGCGTCGGGCAGAGGAAGGTTCAGAGGTTCGACTCACCAGTAATTCCTCCGCTACTGGTGAGTCTGGCCTTTTACTGGACACTTGGAGATGTAATGACCCGCCAGGCCACAGTAGAGACAGAGGTTCCCCCGACGCCGACGTTCCCGTTCCTCGGGGGTGAGACTGGTGCGACCCACCTGCATGGGTTCGGGTTGCCTCGACGGTTGCCCCGACGAGGGTAGTCCAGTCTCCGGAGGAAAACGAGCTTGGGTGGATAGCTGGCGGTCCGCCGGTCCCTGTCGCCTCTCCCGACGTCTCACCAGGATGCGTCGGTCCAGACAGGTCGTTAGCTCGATAAGCCCATCCAGAGAAGAAGGAAGGTCGTGGGACACCAACTCATCCTTGATATAGTCATTCAAGCCCAGCAAGAAAGCGTCACACTGGGCCGGGCGGGGCGTTCCAATCACTCTCACGGGCCCTGGTGCGAAAGTCGATGGCGAAGTCAGCGACGCTCTGGTTCCACCGGCTCAACCCCAGCAGACCTCCCGCAGCGTCCGGACCCATCGAAACCTTACCGAACACCTTGCAAAGCTCCGCGGCCAAGGCCTGGAAAGAGGAGCAAGCCGGCGTGCGTCGCTCCCATTCAGCCGTTCCCCACAGCCGAGCTCTGCCAGTCAGGTGATTATTGGTAAACGCCACTCTCGCCGCTTCCTGGGCGAAGGTGTAGGGCTGTAGGGCGAAGAGAATGGAACAGTTCGTGATGAATGGGTTGCAGCCCTCCGGGTCTCCAGCGTAACGCTCCGTGGTTCCCACCCGGGGCTCAGGTGATGTTCCTGGCCGACCGGGAGCTGGTGCTGTCGGAGCCGGAGGCGAAGCATGGGATGTAGCCTGGGGGAGGGTGGTCGTCAGCTGTTGGACCTGGGTGACTAGTGCAACCAATGCTTGTTCTTGGTTTGACACAGCCTGTCGAATCTCGGAGTTGGAGGCAGTGAGCATAGCTTCGTGCTGCAGGAGCGTGTGCTCAATCCTCCCGAAGCGGTCTGCCAGAGACGTAGTGTGCGCCGAGTCCATTGTTGGCCAGATTGTACTGTAACGGGGATAGCAGCACAGAATCAGGCAGGTATAGTTGGTACTGAACTTTATTCCGATACTGTAACACAGGAATGGGTACACCGTACTCACACAGAGGCTCGGGATTGAGCGAGGGTTCCGAAGAGGGGCAGGCAGGTTCGAATCCGTGTAGGCAGTCGGGAAATCGCTGGATAGTCTTGCATGAATGCTGAGAACAATCTGGCACTGTGTGAACGGTGAGGAGAGTCTATATACCGGATTAATTGGTGATCAGAGGCAACTGAGTGCCACAGGTGAGGAGAGTTGGGCTGATGAGAGGGGAGTGGCAGGCAGGCAGGAGAGGAGAAGGAGGGCCCGGTGGAAAAGTACTGGGAGGTGAAGTGGATGAGAATGAGGAGAGGGCAGACTGTGACAGAATCAGAGTATGTCTTACGTTAATCGAGCATTTATGCACATATAATAGGTGTTTATCCCAACTCTCTTTCGAGATTTTTATAGCTAGTTCCGATTCCCATTCTCTTCTAATCCCATCCGATGATGGAATTTCTATGTTTAAAATGGAATTGTATAGGTATGATATTCAATTAGCTGATTCCGCTTTTATATTCATTATCCCATCTAATAGGTCAGGAGACATATTTTGATATTCCCGTGTATACCTTTTCAAATAGTCACGTATTTGAAAATATTTGAAATATTGATTACTATTCAGGTTGTATTTAAGTTGTAATTGGTGAAATGTTAAAAAACTTCCATTATCATACATATCTCAAAATGTTTTAATTCCTACTCTTTCCCAATTTATAAAAGCTCTATCTATCATAGAGGGTTTAAACAAAGGGTTATTCATTATAGGTGAGAGAAGTGATAGATTTCTTAATTTTAACGTTAATTTTATTTGTTTCCAAATTCTAATTGTACTGTGAATAATTGGATTTTTACTATATATTGTATTCTTCATTTTTGTTGGTGAGAGAAGGATCGCTCCTATATTAAAAGTGGAACAGTCCTCTCTCTCCATTACTATCCACTTCACCTGCTGGGCCGCACAGGTGTGTCGGTTCTTGAGGTTTAATCGTCATAATTTCACTTTTATTCCAATTTATTCTATATCCTGAAAAGGATCCAAATTCCTCTATTAAATTTAATATATTTGGTATACTAGTTTGTGATTTTGTGATATATAGTAGTACATCATCTGCATATAAAGATATCTTATTATTTGAGTATTTTGTATTGTACCCATGAATGTTCGGATGTATCCTAATACTTTCCGCTAACGGTTCTATTACAAGAGCAAATAGCAGAGGTGATAAAGAACATCCCTGTCTATTTCCCCTTGATAATTGAAATTTCGAGGACAAAATATTATTAGTTAATATTCTGGCAGTAGGCCTATCATATAATAATTTTACCCAAGCGATAGAATTTTCTCCCAGTTGAAATTTTTGCAGTACTTTAACCATATAATCCCATTCCACTTGATCAAATGCTTTTTCTGCGTCCAGTGAAATAATTGATAAGTCTTGTTCTTCGATTTTATGTGAGTGCATTATATTAAACAGACGTCTCAGATTATTACTTGAATACCTCTTGGGTATAAACCCTGTTTGATCCGGATTTATTAATTTACTAACATAGTTACTTAATCTTCTAGCTAATGTTTTCGCTAATATTTTTAAATCTGTATTTAACAGCACAATAGCTCTATAAGAACCCGGATCTTCTAAATCTTTACCTTTTTTAGGTATAAGTATAATCGTTGATTCCGCTAATGTTTCTGGAAGTGTATGTTCTTTAAAAGCATGTGTATACATTTTGTGTAGTCGTGGTGTAATTATCTCGTAAAATCTTTTATAAAATTCATTACTAAAACCATCTGGTCCTGGAGTTTTTCCATTCTTTAATGTATTTATTGTTTCTTCTATTTCCTTAGTTGAGACTTGTGCACCTAATTCCTCTTGTTCACTCAAACTGAGTTTTGGGAGATTACAATTATCCAGAAACTCTCTAACTTTGGTACTATCTGCTACCGCTTTAGATGTATATACGTTTTGATAAAATTGAGCGAATCTTTTATTAATATCCTTAGGTAGTGTTAACAATTCCCCTTTATCTAATTTAATCTTTAAAATCGTGTGATCCTTTTCCCATTTTTTCAGTTGTCGAGCCAGAAGTTTGTTTGGTTTATCCCCAAATTCAAAATTTTCCTGTTTTGTAATTTGAAATAATCTAATAACATTTGCTGATAATATTTTGTTTAATTTAAATTTCATTATTGTTATTTTATTATGTTTGTCTATAGTAGGCTCTTTGGCATTATCTAATTCCAATTCTCTGATTCGTTCTTCTAACTGCCTTTGTTCTTTCTTATTCCTTTTATTTAAAAAAGCTTGATATGAGATTATAGATCCTCTAATAACTGCTTTGAATGATTCCCATAGTAGAACTGGTGAGGTCTCTGGGGTATCATTATTCTTTAAAAAAAGTTCCATCTGTTGTTTTAAATATATTTCCCCTTGTGGGTCATTTAAGATTTGAGGATTAAACCTCCAAAACGATTTATTTTATTTTTAAAAGTTATTAAAAAATTGAGGATTATCTAAATTAGGCGCATAAATATTTACCAAGGTAATTGGGGTAGCATGAATCTCTCCGGTAACTATAAGGTATCTCCCTTCCTTATCTATTATGATATTCTTCGATTTAAATGGTATACCTTTTCGAATAATAATTGCTGTGCCTCTAGCTTTGGAAATATATGAAGATTGGTATGTTTGGCCTATCCAGTTTGCCTTCAATCTGGCTTGAGCTTGCAGTTTCAAGTGAGTTTCTTGTAGAAATATTATGTCCGTATTGAGTGACTTCAATTGTGCAAAAATCTTACCCCTTTTAATTGGTTCATTAGCACCCCTAATATTCCAACTGCAGAATGTGATTCCTCCAAATTTCTTTTGTTTCTCGTCTTGCATTTTGAATTATTTAATACCTTTTAAACATGTGGTGCAACCCATACCTTAGGCCTCAGGCTGTTGGGCGAGCATTTGCAATATTAAATTCAGTTATTACATCCCTCTCAAAATTGTCCTTAAGCAAAAAAACAAAAAAGTGTACATTATTGTGACATTTAAAAAAAATCAAAACGGTGAGGTTACAGTGTCTAAAAATGACGACACTGTAACCAATTATCCACCTAATGGTGGTAGTTACACAATTAATGACTTCCGTAGTTGTTAATCTACATTTAGCTCCGTCCCCTTGAATAATCTTACAAAATGGAGTTGGGACCCATTCAAAGCCAGATTTTATGTGTCAGCCTTACCGTATCTACCATATCTATATATCTAAATAAATCTTCTCTAATCTCCAAACTTATCTACCATTTACTTATGTTAACAATTATTACATTTTCTTCCCCTGCCTTTGGTTGGAAGGGGTTAACCCGATTCAGGCACCTGGCTGTTTGCCAAGATTCTGGATCTCCTCACCTCCTTCCACTCAAAATTTGAACTGCAGCCTATCATAATTTCTAAATACAATTTTTAGTCTGTTGTAAATCTATTTCCGGACTTCTGGTGTTGCCATGTTTAACTGAACAGGCACAGCATTTAGCTCCGTTCCCGAAAATTGTGAATTCTCGCTTTAAAAATCGATTGGGAAGTTGGAACCGAGTGTATAAACTTATACTTGTCACGGCGATTTTCGCGGCGATTTCTGAGGGCTGATGACGCCCTCAGAAATCGCCGCGAAAATAACGGAGGTTTAAGGTATTTTTAAATGATAGGAACGACTCCCTGTCAGAGCCCTCAGAGATCTGTCTCCAAGCAACTTCTGAAAAAACAGTCACCACCTGAAAAAATTCAAGAACCTGAAGAAGTAATTGCTGAACTAGCCTTGAAAATGACTACAAGATCAAAGGCTGAAACGGCTGAAAAAGTTCTAAAGGATAAAGAGCTTGAGGACATTAAGATATCGGTGAGCGACTTAAAAAATGAACTTTTGGCATGTAATAAAAGTATGATGGAGAGCATGATGAAGAACATGAACACTGGGAATCAGAAAGTAATTGATTCAATCGGCAATATAAATAAACGTATTGACGATGTGCATGGTGAATTATCTTTGAAAATTGATAAGGTGGAAGAAGACTGGACTAATAAGCTGGATGCTGTCCACCAAACTGTTACAACATGTTGTACTACCATGAAAGATATGGAAATAGCAATGTTACAAATGGCTGAAGAAATGCAGAAAATTAAGAAGGATTATGTATGTGTCGTGGGTCAGCTGGCTAAAACGTCGGATAAATGCCTTGATTTGGAAGCACGGTCAAGACGGCAGAATTTAAGAATAGTTGGAGTGACAGAAGGAGCGGAGGGGAATGAGCCCCGAGAGTACACTGCCAACTTACTTAAACATATATTTGACCTGCCAGCTAAACCGAAAATAGAACTGGCACACCGGGTAAAACGGGCAAAATCAAGGGCACAAACAGGAGGTGCTCCCCCACGACAGATCATTGTGAAATTTCGAGACATTTCAGCTTTGGAAGAGGCCATGACAAAAATTCAATATGGAAAGATTATGAAGTTTGGGACGGACACTATCAAACTTTTTAGAGACTATCCTTATGAAATTGCTAAAAAACGAGAAGTGTTTAAAAATACACAACAGATCTTGAAAGGGCACAGGGAAATCAGATATGGAATAATTTATCCAGCTAAGATGATCATTACTTATAATGGTACCGAACATAAGTTTAATGATCCAGAAGCTGCTTACAAATACGCTCAAGACATCTTAAAAGAAATAGATGCTTAAGTAAAACATCACATCCTCAAGACAAGGTTTTTATTCTACAGACAACGGCTGAGGGAAGGTCGATAGAAATAACTTTTTAAACTTTTAAAAAGGATTAAGATGGCGCAGCTTCTCCATGTGCGGCTGTCTAGACTGTTATCTCCTCAAGGTCATTTTCGGCGCCAACATGAGCGAAAGATGGAATAACAAGGGCGTGGCTGAATGAGGAACCTAACGAAGACGTATTGGAAAAGAAAAATTCCTGAATGAAAGACTGTTAAAATGTTATCCCTACACTAATTCCATACTAACACAAAAACTATTGAACTAATATAGTAATAGTAATTAAAGTTATTGAAATTAACACACTAACAGTAATAGTAATTGATTTAAAATTGAATTGCTTAATTGATAAAAATGTAATAATCCATTATAAGGATTGACCCCCCCAGGTAGGGGAGGAGGGGGGCTAAATATAACGAATAAAGTTTTTGAAAAGAAAAAAAAAGAAAAAAAAGAGAGTGAGAGAGATTAGATTTTGCTCAAATATATGTCAAATTAAAAACTAAACTATGGTAGCAATGCACAGTATTCATGTCTAAAGCTCGCACTTCTGCATCAGTGTAGGTTTGTACACACTACATTTCATTACACTAATATAGAATGAAAAATTATCTTGGCATGTGTTCATTGATATTTTATTCACAATATTAGGATTTTAGAGAGAGGTTGAATGAAAGGAAGAAAAAATGGTTCAACAAATAAATAGAGATCACAAGAAAGAAACTAGAGAAGATAGATAGATAGATAGATAAACATTTAATGTCACATACACCAATTGGTGCAGTGAAATTTATATATGTGTGGTATATATCACACATATCTACGCATCATATATATATTTTATACGCAATTTCCCTTTTTAATTTTAAAAAAAAGAAGCACCTTATTTATTGCTTGATTCAACACAAGCTAACACAAACATTTGGAAACAGGTCACCAAGTCTGTACTCTGTGCACAAGTTCAACAGATCTAATGGTTTTAACTGTGCATTTACAAAATGTGCTTTATGTACTGAGGGTAAATGTTGCATTTCTTTTCCAAAATCATCACCATTTAGGTCAGCAGGATATTGCTCTGATAAAGATCAAGCTTTTCTCTCCACATCACTTTGACATGAAAGATATTTCCACAAGAAATCAGGTGTTTCTGCCAACTGCCAACAGCCTAACAGCATTGAAGCGGACAATTCATCCTGCGCTAACATTGGCTACCAAAAGGTAAAACACACACTTTCTGAACACACCTCTTCTGACGTATCATCTGTGTCATTCATTTCTTCCAAGTTAGCATCAGGTGTGCTGTCATCATGCGGCTTTGTCCTCTTGTGTCTAACCCCACCACATCAGGTGTGCTGTCATCATGCGGCCTTGCCCCCTTGTGTCTAACTCCACCACATCACAGGGAGAGTTTTATTTCCATCTTTAGGTTTGAAGCAACTGATTTAATTTCATTCCACATGGACTTCCAGTTGTTTCCAAGTTTTGTCAGATCTGTGAGGAGAGTTTCTATGTTTGCTGCTTCAACATCCAGTGTGGCATCTCTAGCGTGGATGACCTTGTTGCAAATATCTATGCCAGCTAATATTTGTACCACACAGCTGACATTAACACACAGGCAAAAGATGTCATATAATAAAACTCCATGGAGTTCATCATTGTTTTGCCCGTCAAATTTAGTTCTACGAGGTGTTCCAGTGCTAATTTAATGCCAGACAAGTGAGCTGCAAAAGGCTTTACACATATCACACGATTTGACCATCATGTTTCAGACCCACCATGAAGAGAACAACCAATACGGGTTTGTAGTAATTTCCACCGCTTAGGACTGGAACTGAACAGGTGGTACACAGTTTGAATTGTTCCCAAAAGGGTTATTGCTTCAGGTATGCATTCAGCAGCAGCATTTCCACATAAGTTGAGTGTGTGACAACAGCAAGGTGAAAATATTTATTTTGAGAATTGTTCTTGTATTTTTGCTTGTGCCCCGTTGTATTTTCCATCCATTCGTGGAGTATTGTGTGCAGTTTTGGTCTCCAATTTTGAGGAAGGACATTCTTGCTATTGAGGGAGTGCAGCATAGGTTTACAAGGTTAATTCCCGGGATGGCGGGATTGTCATAGGCTGAGAGAATGGAGCGACTGGACTTGTATACTCTGGAATTTAGAAGGATGAGAGGGTATCTTATTGAAACATATAAGATTGTAAAGGATTTGGACACGCTAGAGGCAGGAAACCTGTTCCCGATGTTGGGGGAGTCCAGAACCAGGGGTCACAGTTTAAGAATAAGGGGTAAGCCATTGAGAACGGAGACGAGGAAACACTTTTTCACACAGAGTTGTGAGTCTGTGGAATTCTCTGCCTCAGAGGGTGGTGGAGACCGGTTCTCTGGATACATAGATACATAGATACATAGAAAATAGGTGCAGGAGTAGGCCATTCGGCCCTTCGAGCCTGCACCGCCATTCAATATGATCATGGCTGATCATCCAACTCAGTATCCCGTACCTGCCTTCTCTCCATACCCCCTGATCCCTTTAGCCACAAGGGCCACATCTAACTCCCTCTTAAATATAGCCAATGAACTGGCCTCAACTACCCTCCGTGGCAGAGAGTTCCAGAGATTCACCACTCTCTGTGTGAAAACGTTTTTCCTCATCTCGATTTCCCCCTTATCCTTAAGCTGTGACCCCTTGTCCTGGACTTCCCCAACATCGGGAACAATCTTCCTGCATCTAGCCTGTCCAACCCCATAAGAATTTTGTACGTTTCTATAAGATCCCCTCTCAATCTCCTAAATTCTAGCGAGTATAAGCCAAGTCTATCCAGTCTTTCTTCCTATGAAAGTCCTGACATCCCAGGAATCAGTCTGGTGAACCTTCTCTGCACTCCCTCTATGGCTATAATGTCCTTCAAGAGAGAGCTAGATAGGGCTCTCAAAGATAGCAGAGTCAGGGGATATGGGGAGAAGGCAGGAACAGGGTACTGATTGTGGATGATCAGCCATGATTACAGTGAATAGTGGTGCTGGTTCGAAGGGCCGAATGGCCTACTCCTGCACCTATTGTCTATTTGCCCCATTATCGTAGGCGTGAGCTCTCCAATCACTGAGAGGAAAAGCATGTTCTTTCAATGTTAGCAACTGAGCAATTTCTTCCCCTCTTTTGTTACTACAGTCTGCAAACTTGAGAAATCTTTCTTGAATCTTATACTGCGTTTCTTTTAAAAGTACGTTTCTGTAAAGAAATGTTGTTTGTTCAATATGGGAGGAATCCGGTGTGGCATCTACTATTACTGCAACGTACTTTGCAGATTGCCTCTCAAGCAAAATGTGTTGTTTCACAAGATTCGAGCACTCTGCAATATAACCATATAACAATTACAGCATGGAAACAGGCCATCTCGGCCCTTCTAGTCCGTGCCGAACACTTACTCTCACCTAGTTCCATCTATCTGCACTCAGACCATAACCCTCCATTCCTTTCCAGTCCATATACCTATCCAATTTATTTTTAAATACTTTTCCACCCTTATCTCCAAAATTGCTCATAATTCCAAGGTCCTTTTTAGCACCATCACCTCCATCATGTGTCCTGCCCCCAGCACCAGCTTAACTGGGTCCCCTGCTAAGTGCGAGGAATTTACTAAATTTTTCATCAGCAAGGTAAAAAACATAAGAACAAATATTTCCCCTCCAACTCGTGACCTGGCTGTCTCATTGGTCTGCTCTTCAAAATTAGATTGTTTCCAACCCAGGTTTCAGGGCTCACCATAGCACAGAGTCTGCCTTGTTGAAGGTACACAATGACCTACTGCTCACCGTTGACTCCGGCGACTGTGCAATCCTGCTCCTTCTTGACCTCAGCGGAACATTTGATACTGTCGACCACACCATCCTAATTGACCGTCTCCGGTACGGGGTTGGTATTGATGGCACTGCCCTGAGCTGGTTCATCTCCTACCTCAAACCTTCTCGACTAACATAGGCAACTCTTTCTCCTCCCCAGCTAATCTCTGCTGTGGGGTTCCACAAGGTTCCATCCTTGGCCCCATTCTCTTCTCCCTCTATATGCTCCCCTCAGGCCAAGTCATTGAAAGGCACGGCATTTCCTTCCATTGCTACGCAGACGATACACAACACTATCTCCCCCTGAAGCCCAAAAACCAATCAAATCTGCTTAACCTTACCCACTGCCTCGAGGATATAAAGTGTTGGATGGCCCAGAACTTCCTCCAACTAAACGAGAGTAAGTCTGTGGTCATCCTTCTCGGCCCCTCGCACTCAATCAAAATGATAGCAGGCAGCCTTGGAAGCCTTACCCCACTACTCAAACCTCACGTCAAAAACCTTGGCGTGATATTTGACTCAGCACAGAAATTTGAGAAAGAAGTCAATGCCGTGGTAAAAGCTAGCTTCTTTCAGCTTCGGACGATAGCTAAAATAAAACAATTCCTCCACTTTGATGACCTCGAAAAGATCATCCACACATTTATCTCCTCCCGCCTAGATTACTGCAACTCCCTTTACACTGGCACCAGCCAATCTTCCCTGTCCCGCCTGCAACTGGTCCAAAATGCCGCAGCGAGACTCCTGACGGGTACCCGAAAAAGGGACCACATCACCCCGATCCTGGCCTCTCTCCACTGGCTCCCTGTGCGGTTCCGTATACATTTCAAGATCCTCCTCTATGTCTACAAAGCCCTCAATGGGCTTGCCCCCACCTACATAAAAAGTCTTCTCACCCACCACTCCACCTCCAGGTCCCTCAGATCGGCCGACTTGGGGTTGCTGAATAACCCGCGGTCTAGGCATAAGCTTAGGGGCGACCGCGCCTTTGCGGTTGCAGCCCCTAGACTGTGGAACAGCATCCCCTTTCCCATCAGAACTGCCCCCTCCATCGACTCCTTTAGGTCAAGACTAAAAATGTATCTATACTCCCAAGCCTTTCTTGACATCCTCTGAGCGAGGGCTATATGTATACATGTATGCAGTTTGTTTGTTTATATTATTCTTATAACAAATGTAAAGCTCTTTGGCCAATGAGAGTTGTTTTTTAAATGTGCTATATAAATAAATGTGACTTGACTTGACTTAAATTATAAAAATGAACCTGCCTCCACCACTTCCACTGGAAGCTCATTCCACACAGCTACCACTCTCTGAGTAAAGATGTTCCCCCTCATGTTACCCCTAAACTTCTGTCCCTTAATCCTCAAATCATGTCCTCTTGTTTGAATCTTCCCTACTCTCAATGGAAAAAGCTTATCCACGTCAACTCTGTCTACCCTCTCATCATTTTAAAGACCTCTATCAAGTCCCCCCTTAACCTTCTGCGCTCCAAAGAATAAAGACCTATCTTGTTCAACCTTTCTCTGTAACTTAGTTGCTGAAACCCAGGCAACATTCTAGTAAATCTCCTCTGTACTCTCTCTATTTTGTTGACATCTTTCCTATAATTTGGCGACCAAAATTGTACACCATATTCCAGAATTGGCCTCACCAATGCCTTGTACAATTTTAACATTACATCCCAACTTCTATACTCAATGCTCTGATTTATAAAGGCCAGCACACCAAAAGCTTTCTTTACCACCCTATCTACATGAGATTCCACCTTCAGGGAACTATGTATGCACAGTTATTCCTAGATCCCTCTGTTCAACTGCATTCCTCAATTCGCTACCATTTACCATGTACGTCCTATTTTGATTTGTTCTGCCAAGATGTAGCGCCTCACACTGATCAGCATTAAACTCCATCTGCCATCTTTCAGCCCACTCTTCCAAATGGCCTAAATCTCTCTGTGGACTTTGAAAATCTACTTCATTATCCACAACACCACCTATCTTAGTATCATCTGCATACTTACTAATCCAATTTACCACACCATCATCCAGATCATTGATGTACATGACAAACAACAGTGCACCCAACACAGATCCCTGAGGCACCCCACTAGTCATCGGCCTCCAACCTGACAAACAGTTATCCACCATTACTCTCTGGCATCTCCCATTCAGCCACTGTTGAATCCATCTTGCTACTTCACTATTAATACCCAACAATTGAACCTTCTTAACCAACCTTCCATGTGGAACCTTGCCAAAGGCCTTACTGAAGTCCATATAGACAACATCCACCGCTTTACCCTCATCAATTTCCCTAGTAACCTCTTCAAAAAATTCAAGAAGATTAGTCAAACATGACCTTCCAGGCACAAATCCATGTTGACTGTTCCTAATCAGACCCTGTTTATCCAGATGCTTATATATATTATCTCTAAGTATCCTTTCCATTAATTTGCCCACCACTGATGTCAAACTAACAGGTCTATAATTGCTAGGTTTACTCTTAGAACCCTTTTTAAACAATGGAACAACATGCGCAGTACGCCAATCCTCCGGCACCATTCCCGTTTCAAATGACATTTGAAATATTTCTGTCATAGCCCCTGCTATTTCTACACTAACTTCCCTCAATGTCCTAGGGAATATCCTGTCAGGATCTGGAGACTTATCCACTTTTATATTTTTCAAAAGTGTCAGTACTTCCTCTTCTTTGATCCTCATAGTTTCCATAGCTACTCTACTTGTTTCCCTTACCTCACATAGTTCAATATCCTTCTCCTTGGTGAATACCGAAGAAAATAAATTGTTCAATATCTCCCCCATCTCTTTTGGCTCTGCAGATAGCTGTCCATTCTGACTCTCTAATGGACCAATTTTATCCCTCGTTATCCGTTTGCTATTAATATAGCTGTAGAAACCCTTTGGATTTACTTTCACCTTACTTGCCAAAGCAACCTCATATCTTCCTTTAGCTTTTCTAATTTATTTCTTAAGATTCTTTTTACATTCTTTATACTCTTCAACCACCTCATTTACTCCATGCTGCGTATAATTATTGTAGATCTCTCTCTTTTTCCGACCCAAGTGTCCAATTTCCCTTGATTAAATTCATTTTGTGAGTCAGGGAACAGATAATGAACTTGAAGCCACTCACACCTATTCTGTGACTCTACACTTAGCACATGTTCCTGAAGGATGGGGTCCAACCTGGAGAGCAGTTCAATGAGTCCTAAAAAGTTTCCATTGTTTGAATCTCCAATTCGTTGGGATGAACCAGTAAATGCAAGACCACGTTCTCCCAAGAAGAGTACAACATTGATGATGCGCTTTAAAAGACTGTACCATTTCACAGCTTCAGTTTTGATTGATGCTTCTAAGATTGCGTCAACTACCGTCCCAGACAGCGGGCGCCTTTCCAGTTCTCGCCAAGCCAGGGAACATTCTTTGTGACTATTGCCTATTTCATGTTTTGGGATCCTGTCGGAAAGTTTCCGCCACTTCCATTAGAATCCCAGCCGTCAGCAGATACCAGTGCAGACTTAGACACAGAAGTGCTAGTCTTGACTGTCCTGTGCCAAAATAATCAACATGGGAAACAATCTAATGCTTGTTTCTGATGACACCAGACAAGCCAGTCTCGTACATGTAGTTCTCCATTGGTGCTTTGAAATTTCAGTATGCTTTCTGGGAAAACTTGATTGCAGGTGTCTTTTTGGAAAGTTTTAAGCAGATGGATGTGACCATTTGTAACATACTTTTCTATTTCCTTTTGAGTTGGAAACTCGGTTGTGATATATCCAATGTCAAGGCCTACATTATGATTACTCCTCTACCCTCCACATTCACTTCCACATGCGCCTGTATGTCTGTTTCTTTCTATTTTCCATTTTCATTTTCTGCATCTGCCCCTTCATCAAAATCCTGTGCATGATGACACAAATGATAACTCCTTGTTTGGGGACGAGGTTTCCAGCAGTTTCTTCTTGCTCCAATTCTATAGGCAAGTTCAATCAAACCATTTTTGAAGCCGCACTTAATCCAAATTGAAAGAGTGTGTGTTGACCCCTTTGTTCATTTTCCTCTCGTACTTTCTTGTGCTTTCTTTTCTGGGCTCCTGATTTGTGAGAATACATTTTGAAGAGATGATTTATAATTTATACTTTTATATCTGAAAAAAAGAAAATATGACAATCCTCCTGCTGCCTTTGGTCTTTATCCAAGCCTAAATCCTCTAGGCCTGACTTATTTTGGGGTGATCAAAGGCGACTCCGCTAAGTTGCAAGGTGGAATGACCATCACCATACTGCCCACCCTGTGGGGCAAACAGGCACTTGGAATTAAGTCAGCGGTAAAACATACATTTACAAAAGGCCAGGACTGCTAAGTCTGCACCCACTCACTCTCTCACCCACTCACACACACACACTCACTCACACACACACTCACACACACACTCACTCACTCACTCACACACTCACACACACACTCACTCTCTCACCCACACACACACACTCACTCGCCCACACACACACTCACCCACACACACACTCACTCACACACACACTGACTTCACTCACACACTCACTCACCCACACACCCACTCACTCTCTCACCCACACACACTCACTCACACACTCACTGACTTAACTCACACACACACTCACTCACACACTCACTCACCCACACACCCACTCACTCTCTCACCTACACACACACACTCACACACCCACATACACACTCACTCACCCACTCACTCCCTTCCCCACACACACACTCACTCACTCCCACTCCCACACCCACACTCACCCACACACACACTCACTCACTCACCCACACTCACTCACTCACACACCCACACACACACTCACTCACTCACACACTCATTCACACACACTGACTCACTCACACACTCACACACACTCACTCACTACACTCACACACACACCTAGTCACTCACACACTCACTCACTCACTCCCCCACACAGTCACTCACACACTCCCACACCCACACTCACTCACACTCTCACTCACACAGTCACTCACCCACACTCACTCACTCACACACCCACACACACACTCACTCACCCTCACTCACCCACACAGGCCCACACCTACTCACCCCTATACACACACACACACACACACACACACACACGCACCTCCACACACACACCCCCACACACTCCAGATCGGTCCCTGCACCGACACTCCTCGACTTGACTACCCTCAGGCCCGGAGTTCCACCGCTGGACCACGGCATTGCCTGCCCGACCACCACGAGGAGCAGCAACAACACCCACCCCCTCTCACACCCTCACCGCCTTCCCGGCCAAACCCAGACCCGGGCCACCAAAACCACCGGCCATGGCCGTCGAATCTCACCGCCTCCCCAGGCGGGCGGGGCCACCACAGCCACTGTCGCCGACCTTCACTGTCTGTCCGGGGCCACCAATGCTGCTGCCCGTATCTCTACTCCAGCTCCCCACGGGCCTCCACCAGCGACTCCACCGACACTCCCTCGCCTCTCCACCGGCCACCAGTGGGCCAGAGCCGTCACCTCACCAGAGTTCCCGGCTCAGCACCAGGCCCACAACCTCCACCATGCAGACAGACAGCAGGTAGAATTTAGAAGATTGAGGGGGGATCTTATAGAAGCTTATAAAATTCTTAAGGGGTTGGACAGGCAAGATGCAGGAAGATTGTTCCCGATGTTGGGGAAGTCCAGAACAAAAAATGAGATGAGAACAAAAAATTTACACAGAGAGTGGTGAATCTCTGGAATTCTCTGCCACAGAATGTAGTTGAGGCCAGATCATTGGCTATATTTAAGAGTGCGTTAGATGTGGCCCTTGTGGCTAAAGGGATCAGGGGGTATGGAGAGAAAGCAGGTACAGGATACTGAGTTGGTTGATCAGCCATGATCATATTGAATGGCGGTGCAGGCTCGAAGGGCCGAATGGCCTGCTCCTGCACCTATTTTCTATGTTTCTATACAGCCATACTAAGTAAAAAGCAACAAGACACACAGCCACATAAAATAAAATTTAACATAAACATCCACCACCAGCGGAATCCACATTCCTCACTGTGATGGAAGGTAATAAAGTTCAATCAACTTCCTCATTTGTTCACCCGTGGTCTGGGCTGTTGAATCATTCGCAGTCGCCGCTGCCCACGGTCCGATGTCCTCGCATTGGCTTCACGGTGTTAAAGTCCACAGGCCCCGCGGTCGGAGCTCTTCGCAGGCGATCCTCGGCAAAGGATCGCAGGCTCCACGATGTTAAGGTCCGCACTGTGCCCGTGGCTTGAAGCGCCGGGCCGGTCTTCAGGAAAGGCCGCACCACTCCACGTTGTTAGGCCGCAGGGGGGACGGAGATAAGATGGAGAAAAATCGCATCTCCGTCGAGGTAACTGTCGGGGGAGAAAGCTGGAAGAAAGAGATGGGGTTGGGACAGAGTCTCCTTAATTTGGAGAATTCAATGTTCATGTCATTGGGCTGTAAGCTATGAGGTGCTGTTCCTCCAGTTTGCGTGTCACCTCACTCTGGCAATTGAGGAGGCCCAGGACAGAAAGATCAGTGTGGGAGTGGGAAGGGGGGTTAAAATAGTTGGTAACCAGGAGATACAGCAGGCCTTGGCGGACCGAGCGCAAGTGTAGGGTGAACTGCACGCCTAGTCTAGATACAAGGAACAGAAGTTGCTGGTTTACAAAGATACACAATCTCCTGGAGTAACTTGCACCTCTGGAGAGCATGGACAGGCAACATTCTAGGTCAGGAACCTTGTTCAGACTGCTTGGTGTGGGGAGTGGAGAAAGTTGGAAAGGAGAGATGGGATTGGTCGCCTTAGATTCCCTTTGCTCTACAGATGCGGCCTGACCAATGAGTTCCTCCGCCGCTTTGGAAGGAATTCATGAGGTTTTGAGTCAAGACCCTTCTTCAGACTGATAGGAGAGGGTGGGAGGAGGAAGCTGGAAAAGAGAGTTGGGGGCTGGACAAAGCCTGGCAAATGATAGGCAGACACAAAATGCTGGAGTAACTCAGCGGGACAGGCAGTAAATCCCCAATGCCTGATGGTCTGCATCCCAGGGTACTTAAGGAGGTGGCTCTAGAAATCATGGACGCATTGGTGATCATTTTCCAATGTTCTATAGATTCAGGATCAGTTCCTGTGGATTGGAGGGTAGCTAATGTTATCCCACTTTTTAAGGAAGGCAGGAGAGAGAAAACAGGGAATTATAGACCAGTTAGCCTGACATCGGTGGTGGGGAAGATGCTGGAGACTATTATAAAAGATGAAATAGCGGCACATTTGGATAGCAGTAACAGGATCGGTCCGAGTCAGCATGGAATTACAAAGGGGAAATCATGCTTGACTAATCTTCTGGAATTTTTTGAGGATGTAACTCGGAAAATGGACAAGGGAGAGCCAGTGAATGTGGTGTACCTGGACTTTCAGAAAGCATTTGATAAGGTCCCACATGGGATATTAGTGGGCAAAATTAGGGCACATGATATTGGGGGGTAGAGTGCTGACATGGATAGAAAATTTGTTGGCAGACATAAAACAAAGAGTAGGGATTAATGGGTCCCTTTCAGAATGGCAGGCAGTGGAGTACCGCAAGGCTCGGTGCTGGGACCGCAGCTATTTACAATATACATCAATGATTTGGATGAAGGGATTCAAGGTAACATTAGCAAATTTGCAGATGACACAAAGCTGGGTGGCAGTGTGAACTGCAAGGAGGATGCTATGAGAATGCAGGGTGACTTGGACAGGTTGGGTGAGTGGGCAGATGCATGGCAGATGAAGTTTAATGAGGATAAATGTGAGGTTGTCGACTTTGGTAGCAAAAACAGGAAGGAAGATTATTATCTAAATGGTGTCAAGTTGGGGAAAGGGCAAGTACAATGGGATCTAGGCGTCCTTGTTCATCAGTCAATGAAAGTAAGCATGCAGGTACAGCAGGCAGTGAAGAAAGCGAATGGCATGTTGGCCTTTATAACAAGAGGAGTTGAGTATAGGAGCAAAGAGGTCCTTCTGCAGTTGTACAGGGCCCTAGTGAGACCACACCTGGAGTATTGTGTGCAGTTTTGGTCTCCAAATTTGAGGAAGGACACTCTTGCTATTGAGGGAGTGTAGCGTAGGTTCACAAGGTTAATTCCCGGGATGGCGGGACTGTCATATGTTGAAAGAATGGAGCTGCTGGGCTTGTACACTCTGGAGTTTAGAAAGGTGAGATGGGGTCTTATTGAAACATATAAGATTACATAGAAACATAGAAACATAGAAGTTAGGGTTATTAGATTATTAAGGGTTTGGACACATTAGAGGCAGGAAACATGTTCCCGATGTTGGGGGAGTCCAGAACCAGGGGTCACAGTTTAAGAATAAGGGCTAAGCCATTTTGAACGGAGATGACGAAACACTTTTTCACACAGAGAGTTGTGAGTCTGTGGAATTCTCTGCCTGGAGGCCATTCTGGAGGCCAGTTCTCTGGGAACATTCAAGAGAGCTAAATAGGGCTCTTGAAGATAGCGGAGTCAGGGGATATGGGGAGAAGGTAGGAACGGGGTACTGATTGTGGATGATCTGCCATGATCACATTGAATGGTGATGCTGCAGGGCCGGATTTACCACTAGGCTTCATAGGCTGAAGCCTTGGGCCTCGAAATCTAGGGGGCCTCCGGCCAAGGCAGTACACCTGCTGTTCAACTCCGAGTGGGCCCCCCTCTCTATCTCTCTCTCTCTATCTCTCTCTCTGTCACTCTCCGTCAAGTCTCCGCTCTCCGCTTCTCCTCATCCGCCGGCACTGCCGGCCACCTTACACATGCGCACTGCTACGGCCAGCACATCCTCCCCCCTGCACATGCGCACAACTACGGCCAGCACATCATTGGCCGCCCTGCGCATGCGCACTGCCACGGCAATTGTTTGGCGCTGGGCACTTTCTCCCTCGCTTTGAATTGTGGGAATTCTGGCCGCCATTGCTGTCCGGTCAGCGCCTCACCGCGACAGCGGAAAACCAACGCAGAATCACTCCCTGGAGCTGTAGTAACTCTTGCTTCTTGGTTTCCTGGTCCCCAAAAATCTTCTAATTGGAATTTAAACTGGTGGTGGCGGCGGGTCTATCACCAAAATCCAAACTCAGAACAATAACAGCCTATTGCATTTTATCTGTTTATTTATTGTGTATATATATGGTCTATGGTATATAGACACAGTGAACTTTTATCTCCTGTGCTGTATTATGTTTACATATTCTGTTGTGCTGCAGCAAGCAAGAATGTCATTGTCCTATCTGGGACACATGACAATAAAACTCTCTTGACTCTTGACTTGGACTTAAGCAAAAAAGGGTTCTTGGGGAAAAAAGAGCTACCTTAAATTTAAGGTACACAAAAATGCTGGAGAAACTCAGCGGGTGCAGCAGCATCTATGGAGCGAAGGAAATAGGTAACGTTTCGGGCCGAAACCCTTCTTCAGACTACCTTAAATTTAGTTGCGTCTGGTTGGGTAACTATGGTAGGGTGAAAACTATTCCATGCTTTAATTGTGCGGGGGAACTCCATGGAGCAGCCAGCAACTTTGGATAGAAGAAATTGGGTGACGTATCATGTAGAGACCCTTCTTTAGACTCCCTCTGGTTTTAGTGTTTTTAGTTTAATTTAAAGATATAGCGTGGAAACAGGCCCTTCGGCCCACCGAGTCTACGCCGCCCACCAATCATCCGTACACTAGTTCCATCCCACACATTAGCGACGTAAGTCAAGAGTGTTTTATTCTCTCACGTCCCAGTTAGAACAATGAAATCCTTACTTGTAGCGGCACAACAGAATATGTAAACATAGTACTCTGTAAACAATGTTATAAACGAGAAAACAAAATGGTGTATATTACTATATGAATATATAACTATATGACTTCCGGTGGCGCCATGTTGGACTAACAGACGTGCACCTAGCTCCGCTCCTGAAAAATGTCACGATTTTTCGTGTAAAACGGGTCCATAAAACGGGAGTGGATTTAAAAACCTTACCGGAGCTTCTGGTCGCCGCGCTGATGACGTCATCAGTAAGCGCGATATTTTAAACGGTGGTTTAAAGAGACTTTTAAATGAGTAAACTGTCTCCAGTCAAGAGCCCTCCGAGATCAGTGAAAAAGCTGCTGAGAAACCTGAAGAAGCCTGAAGGAAAAGTGACCTCTGAAGCTTCTGAAGTGACTGCAGAAATGGCTACAAGATCCAAGACTGAGCCTGGTAAGGACAAAGAGTTTGATGATTTGAAAAAATCTGTGAAAAATATGAAAGATGAAATTTTGGAAAAAATTGTAAAGATGCTGAAGGATTCGAATGCTGATAACCAGAAGGCTATGAATGCTGGTAACCAGATGGTGATTGATTCACTCGACATTATAAACAAACAAATTGATGATGTGAAAGATGAACTATCGGGGAGAATGGATAAGATGGATGAAACTTCTACCGACAGGTTCACGGCTGTGCTTGAAACAGTAGCTGCAAGTATGCGCACAATTACCGAACAGGAGAAAAATATGGCTCGAGTGATGGAAGATATGGCGAAAATGAGGCAAGAACATGAGCAAATGAAGCTGGAAAACGAGCAAACTTCACTACAGATAAAGACTGAACTGGGGAAAGTCTCGGACAAATGCCTGGACCTGGAAGCTCGCTCTAGGCGCCAGAATTTGAGAATTCTTGGAGTCTCAGAGGGAGTGGAAGGGAAGGACGTTCGGGAGTTCGCCATGGGTCTGCTTAAACAACTGCTTAATCTTCCCAAAGAACCGAAAATTGAAGTGGCTCATCGTGTCCCAAGATTTAAACAGAGATCTGAAGCTGGAAAAACCCATCCACGACATATCATAGTGAATTTTCTGGATATTTTAGAACTGGAACAAGTCATGAGCCATATCAAATACGGAGAGCAATTACGGATAGAAAATGATTTTATTAAGATATTCAGGGACTACCCGTATGAAATTGTGCAAAAGGGGAATCAATTGGGGAAGGATAAGGAGCTTTGAAGAGGGAAACAAGGTGTCAGATACGGGATTTATTATCCAGCTAAAATGCGTATTTCCTTTGGGGGTTCTGAAAAGTCATTTGTAAAACCGGAAGATGCGTTCAAATATGCCCAAAGTATCATTGAAAAATAGAAAGTTTAACTTTAAAATACTAGAACTCCACGGCTAATGGAGGTTTGGCAGATTAGTTTAATCTATGCAGTGTTTTGGTTTGGTGGCTAGACTGTTATCAATGGAATTCTGAACCAAGGACACTCTCAGTTTAAAATGAGAAAACAGTTGAACTGAAATAAATACACCAGAAGCACTATTTGTTTAATAGACTACAATATTAAATCCAGTTGTAGGAACTTATCCTATTAATAACTTAATAAGTTATCTATGTTAGATTAGAATAGCTAATAAAAATAAAAAATAATAACATAAAATATAGAATTAACAATACTAATATGAATTGCTACGAAATTTAAACCTTATCTATAACTGGGAGGAGGGGAAGAGAAACGAGCACCTGGCTTAGGCCAGGGACACGTCTCGTTAACCCCTTCAACCAACAGTTGACCATTATTGAAGTTAATACTATCTGTTTAAAAATTATTAGCTAAAACTGTGATTTATACATGACATGTCATAATGAAACATAGAGGGTAAAATTGTATTATATATCTTACTAGAACTAGGGGACATAGTTGTAGAATAAGGGGGGGCTCTTTTAAAACTGAGATGAGGAAGAACTTCTTCACCCAGAGGGTGGTTAATTTATGGAATTCACTGCCCCAGGGAGCAGTGGAAGCAGAAACATTAAATATATTTAAGTCTAAAATAGATGGTTTTTTAGCTGCCAAGGGGATAAGGGGCTACGGGGAGAAGGCAGGGATATGGACCTAGGTATGGTTAGTATAGTAAGACCTGAGTGATCTCCTGGACAAGTGTCGATCGCCTGGATTGGGGTCGGAGAGGAATTTCCCGGATTTTTTTTCCCGAATTGGACCTGGGTTTTTATCCGTTTTTTTGCCTCCCCCAGGAGATCACGCGGTTCTTGGGGTGGAGAGGGGTGATAGCGGTATAAAGGGGAGGGTAGTGTCTTGTGTTCTGTGTCTTGTGTCTACTGTTTGTGGGTAAGGGTGTCTGTTTAGTGTTCAGCCATGAGCGAATGGCGGTGCGGGCTCGATGGGCCTGGTGGTCTACTCTCGCACCTACTTTCTATGTTTCTATGTTTCTATGTGTGTCCCAGTTTTAATATGTTATGATTAATTAAGAGAGCGGCGCTAGTTGCTTAACATCAGCAACGGAAGTCGAAACAAGGTTTTCTCCCACCTACAGGTGGGCCACTAGTTACAGTGTCGACTATTTTAGACACTGTATTTTCACTTTTTTAATTTTTTTTTATTTATTATCACTTAAATTCACATCTTTGTTTTTTGTGTTTAGGGATAAGCGTAAAAGGGATATACCAACAAAATTTAGAAATTTAAAACTCCCCCCAATACCCAAAGACCTGGGATATGGATGCACCACAAAATTTAAAGGTACTATAATTACTCAAAATGCAAGATGCTAAGCAAAAGAGCCTAGGAGGAGTCTCATTCTGCAGTTGGAATATAAGAGGTATTAATGAACCTATTAAAAGGGCTAAGATACTAGATCAGCTGAAATTGTACAATTCTGACCTTATCTTTTTACAAGAAACTCATCTAAAATCCCATGATCAACGTAGGTTGAGGGCGAAATGGATAGGTCAAACATACCATTCTTCATTTACCTCGAAATCTAGAGGTACGTCAATTATTATAAGAAAAGGTATACCATTCAAAGCAAAGAATACTATAACAGACATTGAAGGGAGATTGGCAGGGAATACTCGTTTTATTCAATGGTACACAAAACATACTCATGTATAGATTATTTCCTGGCGGACACCAAATTAATCCCTCATATTTCTAACCCAACATATCATACAAACTCTATTTCAGATCATTCACCATTAACTTTTTTTTTTTAACTGGAAGGGATGTCTAAGAATAAATCGTTCTGGAGATTTAACTCTCACATCGAGTATATATTTAAAAGAACAAATGGATGCCTTTTTTGAAATAAATGACACTCCAGACATATCGCCTACTGTATTATGGGAATCTTGTAAAGCATATATTAGAGGTATTATAATTTCATACCAAGCTTTTCAAAATAAAAAGAATAAGAATGAACAAAAACTAGAGAAACTTATTAGACAAATGGATATAGATAATGCTAAAGATCCATCAATAGAAAATCATAATAAAATAATAATTCTGAAATTTAAATTAAATAAACTATTATCAGCCAAACTGATAAAACTTTTTCAAATTACAAAACAAGAGTACTTTGAATTTGGGGATAAACCGCATAAACTTCTGGCCCGCCAGCTAAAAAAACGCGAAAAAGAACATACGATCCCAAAGATTAAATCAGATAGAGGGGAGTTACTAACTACACCGAAGGATATTAATAAACGATTTGCACAATTTTATGAGAATCTGTATACATCTAAAACGACAACTGATTCCTATAAAATTACTGAGTTTCTGGATAACTGTAATCTTCCAAAGTTAGAGGTGAAGGAACAAGAGGAATTGGGAGCACAAATTTCAATTAAGGAATTAGAAGATACAATAAAATCATTAAAGAATGGAAAAACTCCAGGTCCTGATGGATTTACTAATGAATTTTATAAAAATTTCTATGATAAAATTATACCTAGATTACAAAAAATGTACCAGCATGCTTTTAAAAAACAAATACTACCTGATACATTAGCTGAATCAACGATTACATTAATACTTTAAAAAAACAAAGATATAGAAGAACCGGGTTCATATAGAGCTATTGCACTGTTAAACACAGTTCAAAAAATATTAGCAAAAACATTAGCTAGAAGATTAAGTAAATATATTAGCAAACTAATAAATCCAGATCAGACGGGGTTTATCCCGAAGAGATACTCAGCTAATAATATGAGACGTTTACTCAATATAATGCATTCACATAAATTTGAAGAACAAGAATTATCAATTATTTCGCTGGATGCTGAAAAAGCATTTGATCAAGTAGTATGGAATTATATGGATAAAGTATTAGAAAAATTCCAATTGGGAAAGAATTTTATTTTATGGATTAAATTACTATATAATAAACCTACAGCTAGAATATTAACTAATAATATATTATCTTCAAAATTTCAACTATCAAGGGGAAATAGACAAGGGTGCTCATTATCACCACAGTTGTTTGCTCTTATAATTGAACCGTTAGCAGAAAAAATTAGAATACATCCCGATATCCATGGGTATAATACTAAATACTCAAATAATAAAATATCTTTATAAGCGGATGATATATTACTGTACATTACAAAACCTCAAATCACTATACCAAGTATATTAAACTTAATTGAAGACTTTGGATCTTTTTCTGGATACAGAATAAACTGGAATAAAAGTGAAATTATGTCAATAAAACCGAAAGACTCAACACATCTTTTAAAATTCCCTTTTAAAATAGCTACAGAAAAATATAAATACCTGGGAATCGAAATTACCAGAACATATCAAGGTATGTTTAACGCAAATTTTGAGTCTTTACTTAATAAATTAAATACATTCATTAAATTTTGGAAAACGCTCCCGATGTCTTTAATAGGCCGAATAAATGCAATAAAAATGATCTTTCTTCCACAAATTTTATACCTATTTCAATCGATTCCTATATACTTACCAAAGAAGTTTTTTTTTAAACTGAACTCAGACATTACTAATTTTATATGGGACTATAAATCACATAGAATACAAAGAACACACCTGAACAAACCCAAAGTACTAGGGGGCTTAGCACTCCCTAATTTCATGTATTATTATTGGTCAGTAAATATTAAAAATATGATTCAACTGATGGATAATTCTGCTCAGCAAGTGGATTGGATTGTAATGGAGAGAGAGGACTGCTCCTCTAGAAACATTGGAGCGATCCTCCTCTCACCAACGAAACTGAATAACATAAACTATAATAAGAACCCAATCATACATAGTACAATCAGAATTTGGAAACAAATAAAACAAAATTTAAAATTAAGAAATGTTTCACTTTTATCTCCCATAGTTAATAACCCTTTGTTTAATCCCTCTACTACAGATAAAGCCTTCATACAATGGGATAGACTAGGAATTAAAACGTTCAGTGACCTGTATGAAACTGGAAAATTACTATCATTTCAGCAATTACAAATAAAATATAAACTTGGAAATAATCAATATTTTAAATATTTTCAAATATGTGACTATTTGAAAAAATATATAAAAGATCATTATAATAGCCCAGTAGATGTTTTGGATGATGCAATGCAGATAAAAGCTGATTCAGCAAATTCAATATCATATTTGTATAATATTATCTTAAATGTAGAAATACCATCTACGGAAGGTATTAGAAGAGAATGGGAACAAGATTTAGCTATTAAAATCTCAAAGGAAAAGTGGAATGAATACTTATTAAAAGTGTATAAATGTTCGATAAATGTAAGACATACTTTAATACAATTCAAAATTTTACATAGATTATACTATTCTAAAACTAAAATCCATAAAATGTTCCCAAATATATCATCAAACTGTGATAAATGTCAATCTCAAGAAGCTACTATAGCGCATTCATTTGTCTTTTGTACAAAAATTCAAACATTTTGGATTGACATTTGTGAAATCTTTACAAAATTATTTAAAATAACACGGGTTAATAACTGGAAAAAAGTTAATCCTAAAATTTTGGAAGAAGGCTCCAATACCAACTATAAACATGTGGATTTCAAATATGTTTGAAACATTACACCTAGAAGAGATAAGACTTCTCCTGGCAGGTAAACCAGACCACTTCCATCTGACGTGGTCGGCATTTATAGAATTATTACAAATATAGGGTGCAAAGGTACTTAAAAAAAAACTGAGGTCGGGTAGGGGGGGGATGAAAATTGGAGATTTGGTATGTCCCATTTGCGGGATGCTGATAAAAAAGGTATTTGTTCTTCTCTTTTTCCTTTCTCTTTTTCTTCTTCTTTTCTAGGGACTACTTCTTAACTCTTTTTCTTATAGGGTCTTTGTTCTTTCTTGTTGACACGTTTTTTGTTGTTGTTTTTTTACACTTTCACCTTTTCCTTCACTTTCCTCTTTCTCTTAATCTTATCCTCTCCCTTTATTAATGTAATAAAACAAACAAACGGAGTACATTAATTGTAATAAAATATATGTGACGAGTACTAATGGATGTGGTTGTAACGTAATGTGCTTCTAATAAATAAAATAAAAAATAAAAATAAAAAAGAATATATAACTATATAAATATATATATATATATATGTGTGTGTGTGTGTGTATGTATATAATATATATACCCACACACACAATTTCCCTCCTAGGATTAATAAAGTTCTATCATATAGTATAGTGCGTGTAGGAAGGAACTGCAGATGCTGGTTTAAACTGAAGATAGACACAAAAAGCTGGAGTAACTCAACAGGTCAGACTAAATCGCTGGACAAAAGCAAAATATTACGATTTGGGTTGGGTCTGAAATAGGTTCCTGCACACCTTTGGAATGTGGAAGGAAACAAGAGCACCCGGAGAAAACCCATGCGATCAAAGGGAAAAGGAGCAAACTCCATACAGACAGCACCCATATTCAGGATCAATTCCGGGTCTCTGGCACGTTTAGGCAGCAACTTTATGGCCAATGTACTGCCCCATATTCTTGAACTTAATTAAAACATACAGTAGCTGTAAAGGGGGACATAGCGTCACTTGGAGATTTAAGATGGAAAATGGATAGTTTCTTTTTTTTAGTAACCAAAGTTATCAACGTATAATTTTGTGTGTGTTGGAAAACAAAATATAGTGGCACAGCTGGTAGACTTGCTGCCTCACACGCCAGAGATCTGTGTTCAATCCTGTCCTCGGGCACTGTCTGTGTTGAATTTGCACATTCTCCCTGCAAGCGTGTGGGTTTCCTCACACATCCCAAAGACGCATTGGCTTTGTAGGTTAACTTGTCTCTGTAAAATTGCCCCTAATGTGTAGGGAGTGGGTGAGGAAAGTGGGATAACAGAACTTGTGTGAATGGGTAGACAAAAATGCTGGAGAAACTCAGCGGGTAAGGCAGCATCTATGGAGCGAAGGAATGTACGACGTTTCGGGTCGAGACCCTTCTTCAGATTGATGTCGGGGGGGGGATACGAAAAAGAAAGGAAGAGGTCGAGACAGTAGGGTGTGGGAGAGCTGGGAATGGGAGGGGAAGGAGGGAGAAAGCAAGGACTACCTGAAATTAGAGAAGCCAATGTTCAAACCGCTGGGGTGTAAATTACCCAAGCAAATATGAGGTGCTGCTCCTCCAATATGCGGTCTGCCTCACTCTGGCCGTGGAGGACGCCCAGGACAGAAAGGTCGGATTCGGAATGGGAGGGGGAGTTGAAGTGTTGAGCCACTGGGAGATCAGATTGGGTATTGCAAACTGAGTGGAGCGAAGCGATCGTCAAGCCTGCGCTTGGTCTCACCGAGGTTGATCATACGCAGAATAATCCAACCACATGTTTATTTGGAAGTGGAAAGAAATAATAGAAATTGCATTCATTGCAACATGTAAAAAGAGTTGAGATACTGTATTATAATTTTGCTGCATGTCATTGTGGTATATATCATGTCTTGACTGGTGAATATGTTTAGTTTGTGACTTTATTTGAAGCAGAAATAATATGTGACTGCTTCATTGAGCATAATTCCAACTGGTAACTACACACTTCGTCCGAGCACATTATCACACTCGTCATGCAAGCCGTCTTAAATGACCACCTAAAAAAGAGTTGACGTGGATAAGCTTTTTCCATTGAGAGTAGGGAAGATTCAAACAAGAGGACATGATTTGAGAATTGAGGGACAGAAGTTTAGGGGTAACATGAGGGGGAACTTCTTTACTCAGAGAGTGGTAGCTGTGTGGAATGAGCTTCCAGTGGAAGTGGTGGAGGCAGGTTCGATTTTATCATTTAAAAATAAATTGGATAGGTATATGGATGGGGAAGGAATGGAGGGTTATGGTCTGAGTGCAGGTAGATGGGACTAGGTGAGAATAAGTGTTTGGCATGGACTAGAAGGGCTGAAATGGCCTGTTTCCATGCTGTAATTGTTATATGGTTATATGGTTATAATCTGTCATTTGGCAACTTAAAAAGCTGCCTAGGTTGCCTGGCTGACAACAGAGAAAAAAAGTTAAGTGAGAGCCCTGCAAGATGTATAATATTTTTGACACTGTCGTAGGCCTTTCTTACATATGCTGTCACAACGCACTGTAGTCTCTAAACAACCCGTCAGTAATTTTCCTTGCCCTCCATTTAAGAATAATAGTGTTTTAAGCCGATAACTCAACACCAGCACTGGCAATAAATAAATAAATAAATAAAAGCACAGCTTTCCAGCCCCTTATCTCATTGGCCAAGCTCGGCTGCAAATAAATAATCAATCTGGTGGACTCTTCCATCTTCCTCTAGCCGTGGGGATGGGGGATTCAGAGGGGCCTCACAAGTGGAACATCCTAGGTCCTCGCATCATCTAAATCCGGCCCTGCGGTGCTGGCTTGAAGGGCCCTAGGGCCTACTCCTGCACCTATTATCCATTGTCTATTGACAGCATCTCTAGAGATAAGGAATGGGTGACGTTTCAGGTTGAGACCCTTCTTCAGAAGTGATCGGTGGATATAGGTGAGGGAGACACAAGAAACTGCAGATGCTGGAATTTTGCATAGATGCACAGAATCTCTTGCCCAAAGTAGGGGAATCGAGGACCAGAGGACATGGGTTCAAGGTGAAAGGGAAAAGATTTAATAGGAATCTGAGGGGTATCTTTTTTACACAAAGGGTGGTGGGTGTATAGAACTAGCTGCCGGAGGAGGAAGTTGAGGCAGGGACTATCCCAACATTTAAGGAACAGTTAGACAGGAACATGGATAGGACAGGTTTAGAGGGATATGAACCAAACGCAGGCAGGTGGGACTAATATAGCTGGGACATGTTGGTCGGTGTGGTTGGAGAGCCTGTTTGCAGACTCTAAGTGCTGGAGTAACTCGGCGGGTCAGGCGGCATTTGTGGAGAACATGGATAGGTGACATTTTGGGTCAATAGACAATAGACAATAGGTGCAGGAGTAGGCCATTCGGCCTTTCGAGCCAGCACCGCCATTCAATGTGATCATGGCTGATCATCCCCAATCAGTACCCCGTTCCTGCCTTCTCCCCATATCCCCAGACTCCGCTATTTTTAAGAGCCCTATCTAGCTCTCTCTTGAAAGCATCCAGTGAATCTGCCTCCACTGCCCTCTGAGGCAGAGAATTGCACAGACTCACTACTCTCTGTGAGAAAAAGTGTTTCCTTGTCTCCGTTCTAAATGGCTTACTCCTTATTCCTAAACTGAGGCCCCTGGTTCTGGACTCCCCCACCATCGGGAACACGTTTCCTGCCTCTAGCGTGTCCAAACCCTTAACAATCTTATATGTTTCAATGAGATCCCCTCTCATCCTTCTAAACTCCAGAGTGTACATGCCCAGCTGCTCCTTTCTCTCAGCATATGACAGTCCCGCCATCCCGGGAATTAACTTTGTGAACCTACGCTGCACTCCCTCATTAGCAAGAATGTCCTTCCTCAAATTAGGGGACCAAAACTGCACACAATACTCTAGGTGTGGTCTCACTAGGGCTCTGTACAACTGCAGAAGGACCTCTTTGGTCCTACACTCAACTCCTCTTGTTGCAAAGGCCAATATGCCATTGGCTTTCTTCACTGCGTGCTGTACCTGCATGCTCACTTTCATAGACTGATGTACAAGGACCCCCAGATCCCGTTGTACTTCCCCTTTTTCCAACTTGACGTCGGAACCCTTCTTCCCACTGACACTATGTTAACAGATGAGGGGGTGATTGGCAGATGAGTGATGTAAGTGACAGAGGCGAGAGAAAATAAGGAGATAAAGGGGTGAGAGATAAGGAGAGAGGAATGTATATGTGCAGCTTTAAGGGACATTGGTCAGATAGCATTTGGAGTATTGCATACAGTTTTGGTAACTCTGTTACAGGACTGATGTGGAGGCTTTGGAGAAGGTGCAGAGATGGTAAATTAGAATGGTTTAAAAACAAGGAACTGCAGCTGCAGGTTTACATAAAAGAGACAGAAACATAGAAACATAGAAAATAGGTGCAGGAGTAGGCCATTTGGCCCTTCGAGCTTGCACCGCCATTGATATGATCATGGCTAATCATCCAACTCAGTATCCCTTCCCTGCCTTCTCTCCATACCCCCTGATCCCTTTAGCCACAAGGGCCACATCTAACTCCCTCTTAAATATAGCCAATGAACTGGCCTCAACTACCTTCTGTGGCAGAGAATTCCACAGATTCACCACTCTCTGTGTGAAAAATGATTTTCTCATCTCAGTCCTAAAAGACTTCCCTCTTATTCTTAAACTGTGACCCCTAGTTCTGGACTTCCCCAACATCGGGAATAATCTTCCTGCATCTAGCCTGTCCAACCCCATAAGAATTTTGTAAGTTTCTATAAGATCCTCCCTCATTCTTCTAAATTCTAGCGAGTACAAGCCGAGTCCCTACACCTGCCTGCCCTGTGGCAAGGCTTTTGCCTGCTCCTCCAGCCTGCTGGCACACCACCACTTGTCTTTCTTCATATGAAAGTCCTGCCATCCCAGGAATCAGTCTGGTGAACATTATCTGTACTCCCTGAGTGAGACTGAGGAGGGTCTCGACCCATAATGTTATCCATTCCTTCCAGCATTTTGTGTCCACCTAAACAGCACCTATCCACGTGGTGGTGTGCCAGCAGGCTGGAGGAGCGGGCAAAAGCCTTGCCACAGGGCAGGCAGGTGTAGGGGCGCTGGCCAGTATGGACTCACCGGTGCACCAGCAGGTGGTCAAGGTGGGTAAAGCCCTTACCACAGGACGGGCAGGGGAATGGACGCTCACCGCTGTGGGTACGCCGGTGCTGCCACAGCCTTGCCACACTCAGCACACACTAAGGGTCTCTCTCCGGTGTGTACCTGCCGGTGCTCCCGCAGCCTCCGTGCGCTCTTGAAACGCTTGCCACAGTGGGAGCAGCCGTTCGCCGGCGTGGGTCCAGCGGTGCTGCCGCAACCGCCGTGAGCTGTCGAATGCCTCACCGCAGTACGGGCAGTCTTAGGGCTGGCCACTGGTGTGCACGCGCTTGTGAGACAGGGCGTCCATGACGATGGCAAAACGGTCTCCACGGCTGGGGACGGGACGGACGCCAGCGTGCACCTGCTGGTGGGACAGCAGCCTGGTGGAGTTGATGAAGCCCTTGCTGCAGTCGCTGCAGGTGAAGGGTCGCTCACTGCTGTGCACCCGCTGGTGATCCAGCAGCCCCGACAACCAGACAAAGCTCTTGCTGCAGTTGGAGCAGCCAAAGGGCCTCTCGCCGGTGTGGCTGCACTGGTGGGACAGCAGGTTGCTGGAGCGGGTGAAGCCTTTGCTGCACTGGGTGCAGGTGAAGGGGCGCTCGCCGGTGTGGCTGCACTGGTGGGACAGCAGGTTGCTGGAGCGGGTGAAGCCTTTGCTGCACTGGGTGCAGGTGAAGGGGCGCTCGCCGGTGTGGGTGCACTGGTGGGACAGCAGGTTGCTGGAGCGGGTGAAGCCTTTGCTGCACTGGGTGCAGGTGAAGGGGCGCTCGCCGGTGTGGGTGCACTGGTGGGACAGCAGGTTGCTGGAGCGGGTGAAGCCTTTGCTGCACTGGGTGCAGGTGAAGGGCCGCTCATCGGTGTGGGTGCACTGGTGCCTCAGCAGGATGGATTAGTGGGTGAGCCCTTGCCGCACTGGGCGCAGGGGAAGGGGCGCTCGCCGGTGTGGGTGCGCTGGTGCTCCTGCAGGTCGTTGGAGCGGGTGAAGCCCTTGCCTCAGTCGCTGCAGGTTTAGGGGCGCTCCCCGGTGTGCAGGAGTCTGTGCATCTTCAGGCCCTTGGACGACTTGAAGCCTCTGCCGCAGTAGGAGCAGGTGAAGGTCCGCTCACCACTGTGCACCCACCGGTGATCCCACAGCCCCGCCGACTGTGAAAGCTCTTGCCGCTGGTGGAGCAGCCATAGGGCTTCTCGCCCGTGTGCACCCGCCGGTGATCCTTCAGGTCCTTCGCCGTCTTGAATCTCTTGCTGCAGTCGGAGCAGTCGAAGGGGCGTTCTCCCGTGTGAACCCGCCGGTGCGTCTCCAGCTGGCTCGGGTACTGCCAGGCTTTGCCACACACGTCGCACTCATAACGCTTTTCCTTGTTGTGCCCCATCATGTGGTCCTCCAACGAAGCTCAGCCCCCTCGAAGCTCAGCCCGCACACCGAGCAAATCGAGGGCTCACCGGCACCCTGGCCGCCCTCAATGGCCGCTCACATCCCCATCTCTCTGTCCATAGCAACGGCTCCTAAACCCTGCAGGAGGGGAACAGAGATGGTCAACAAGCTGGCAAACAGGACATTACTCAAGTCAAGTCAATTATATTTCTATAGCACATTTAAAAACAACTCTCGTTGACCAAAGTGCTTTACATCAGTGCAGGTACTAACGTGCTACTTACAATGGTAGATACATACATAGATCTAACAATACATACATAAATAGATACATACAGCACTCCCTCAGAGGACCTCAAGAAATGCTTGTGAGTAGAAATAAGTTTGAAGTCTAGACTTAAAAGTGTCAATGGAGGGGGCAGTTCTGATGAGAAGAAGAATGCTGTTCCACAGTCTAGGGGCTGCAACCGCAATAGGTGCTGCAACCGCAAAAACACCGTCGCCCCTGAGCTTATACCTGGACCGCGGGATGGTCAGTAACCCCAAGTCGGCCGACCTGAGGGGCCTGGAGGTAGAATGGTGGGTTAACAGATTTTTGATGTAGGTGGGGGCAAGCCCGTTAAGGACTTTGTGTACATAAAGGAGGAGCTTGAAATTGATTCTGTACTGCACTGGGAGCCAGTGGAGAGAGGCCAGAATCAGGGTGATGTGGTCCCTTTTTCGGGTGCCCGTCCAGGAGTCTCGCTGCGGCGTTTTGGACCAACTGCAGGCGGGACAGGGATTATTGGCTGATGCCAGTGTAAAGGGAGTTGCAGTAATCAAGGCGGGGGACATTACTAGTGTTTGGGGATCATGACACAAGCCTCCTCGTGGTGATCCCTGGAAGCGACGACGTGATGCACACTGTGACGCACCGGGCGACAATTCTGTCAACATGTTGGACGACGACAGAAGCCAACAGCGAGCTCCATCGTCTAACACACGATCGAATTAGTGCATGAAGGGGGGGGAGGGAGAATTGGGTGAGGGGTTCAGCAGGGGTGGGGGGAGGAGGTGGGGGGTGGAGTGGGGAGTCAGGGGGGTGGAGTGGGAAGGAAATTGTCCATTCACACGCAGTCGCCAGAGCAAACAGTGTACATACGGTGATGACAAACGCAACAAATGCAATATCCAGTGCAAGATTGTGTTGCAGAAAGCCCGGGGTAGCTTGTCTCCGGGAAGAACGACCACCGATGCTGACCATGTGGAGCTTGCACGCTCCCCGCCCCGTGGTGTAGAGCCGACCATGGCGTGACAATGTGCGGCTCTGATTGGCGGAGAGCGCTGTCTGCCCGAGGGGCGGGGGTACGGATCAAACAATAGGTCACCTGCGGCGTGAGCGGCTCTGATTGGTTGGACACAAGGAGGGGGCGGTGCCTGGTCTGTGATGTCAACCCAGGAGAGGCAGGACCTGCTCCCATTGGCCGCTGGCATTGCCCGTCAGTGGGGGAGGGGGCGGCATCAGTTTCCATTGGCCGCTGGCACTGCCCGTCAGTGGGGGGGGGGGGTGGAGGGGGCAGGACCTGGTCGTCGGTCAAGTGAGGAGTGCCGACGGGACGTGGCCTCCCCTCAGCGCCGGGAGCTCAGGTGGGAACAGCCGCTGCCGCTCGGCCCCCCGTCCTTTCCCCATTTCCTCCTCCCTTCCAGAAGGCGATCCTGTGGCCGGCGATCCGAGGCGTGGGGGGTGGGGGGTGAATGTCAGGTCTGGGCACCCTCTGGTCCTCCGACTGTTGCACCCCCTGGCGGCGGGAGGCCACTGTGCAACGTCTCTGGTCCTCCGAGTCCAGTGCGCAGCGGGAGACCGCTGTGCAGTGCCCCCCCCGCTCACCCTCCTTTCGCGCATTAGTAATGTCCTGTTTGCAACCTAGTTAACCCTCTGTGTTCCCCTCCTGCAGGGTTTTGGACCCATTGCTGTGGATGGAGATTCGGGGACGTGAGCGGCCATTGATGGCGGTCAGGGTGCCGGTGAGGCCCCCCCCCCCCATCTTCTGGGTGTGCGGGCTGAGCTTCGAGGGGCTGAGCTTCGATGGAGGACCACATGACGGGGCGCAACAAGGAGAAGCATTATGAGTGCGACGTGTGTGGCAAGACCTGGCAGTACCTCACCTTGCTGGAGACCCACCGGCGGGTGCACAAGGGCGAGAAACCCAATGGCTGCTCCACCTGCCGCAAGAGCTTTGCCTGGTTGTCGGGGCTGCTGTATCACTGGCAGGTGCACAGCGGTGAGCGGCCCTTCACCTGATCCGATTGCGGCAAAGGCTTCAAGTCGTCCAAGCACACCAGGGATTGGACCTTCACCTGCAGCAACTGTGGCAAGTGCTTCACCCTCTCCACCAGCCTGCTGGAGCACCAGCGCACCCACACCGGCGAGCGCCCCTACACCTATGCCCAGTGCGGCAACGGCTTCACTCACTCCACCTATGTGCTGTCCCACCAGCGGCTTCACATCGGCGACCGTCCCTTCCCCAGTGTGGAGAGCGCTTTGCCATGGTGGGAACACACTGGAGAGAGACCCTTTGTGTGTGCTGAGTGTGGCATGGGTTTTTCACCCACTTGTCCAGCCTGTGGCAGCACCGGCGTACCCAAAGCGGTGAGCAACCCTTCCCCTGCCCCTCCTGTGGTAAGGGCTTCACCCGCCTTGACCACCTGCTGGAGCACCGGTGAGTCAACACCAGCCAGCGCCTCTTCACATACCCGCTCTGTGGCAAGGCCTTTGCCCACCCCTTCAGCCTGCTATAAGCGCTCTGGATAAACGCTGTTTAGGAAGACACAAAATGCTGGAAGGAATGGGTAACGTTTTGGGTCGAGACCCTCTTCAGTCTCAACCTGAAAGAGTTAGATAGAGCTCTTGGGGCTAGTGGAATCAAGGGATATGGGGAGAAGGCAGGTACAGGTTATTGATAGGGAACGATCAGCCATGATCACAATGAATGGCGGTGCTGGCTCGAAGGGCCGAATGGCCTCCTCCTGCACCTATTTTCTATGTTTCTATGTAACCAATCCTTCTCTCCGGGAATGCTGCTTGTTACTCCAGCATTTTGTGTCCTTTTTGTGTAAACCAGCATCTGCAGTTCCTTGTTTTTAAACCATTCTGGTTAACCATCTCTGCACCTTCCCCAAAGCCTCCACATCAGTCCTCTAATGGAGTGACCAGAACTGTATGCAATACTCCAAATGCTACCTGACCAATGTCCCTTAAAGCTGCACATATACATTCCTCTCTCCTTATTTTCTCTCACCTCTGTCACTTACACCACACATCTGCCAATTACCCCCTCATCTGTTAACATAGTTGGTCTGAAGAAGGGTCCCGACCCAAAATGTCACCTATCCATGCTCTCCACAGATGCTGCCTGACCCGCTTAGTTACTCCAACACTCTGTGAAACGTCACCTATCCATGTTCTCCATAGAAGCTGCCTGGTACAAGGTAGAGTCCTACCGACTGCGAAGGATGCCAAAAGGAGGTACAGGGACAAGATGGAGTCACAGATGGAGCAGCAGGACACCAGACGCCTGTGGCAGGGGCTACGGACTGTAACCAACTACCGGAACACCCTACCCTCATCCGCAAGTGCCGGCACCTCCATAGCTGATGACCTGAACTCCTTTAACGCTCGTTTCGAGACGGGCAACACCACCCCAGGTTTGCCGACTAACGACAATACCGTCAGCGGGCTGGCTATCGAAGCTGAAGGGAGGAATGTGCACACATTCTCGTTGTCCGAGCATGACGTGAGGAGGGTGAACACGAGGAAAGCTGCAGGCCCCGATGGCATCTTGGGGCGAGTACTTAAGTCTTGTGCTACGCAGCTAGCTCCGGTGTTCACCACAATATTCAACCTCTCCCTGGACAAGTCCGTGGTCCCTGCCTGCTTCAAAAAATCCATCATTGTACCTGTACCAAAAAATGCCTTCCCAGCCTGTCTGAATGACTACCGTCCGATGGCCCTCACCTCGGTAGTCATGAAATGCTTTGAGAGGCTGGTGAAGAAACACATCTGTGCCTTCCTCCCTCACATGGACCCGTTACAATTCGCATACCGTCCGAACAGATCCACGGACGATGCAGTCTCCCAGGTTCTGCACACCGCTCTCTCCCATCTTGACAGCCAGAAGGGGGGCTATGTGAGGATGCTGTTCATAGACTTCAGTTCAGCCTTCAACACGATAGTCCCCACCAGACTTGCTGAGAAGCTACTGGAATTGGGGCTCAACACCCTCCTGTGTGCCTGGGTCCTGGACTTTCTCACCGCCAGGCCCCGGGTAGTCAAGATGGGAGGAAATACATCGAGGTCCCTCACCCTGAGCACAGAATCTCCCCAGGGTTGCGTCCTCAGCCCCCTACTGTACTCACTGTACACACATGACTGTGTGGCTAGGTTCAGTTCCAACTCTATAATCAAGTTTGCTGATGACACTGTGGTGGTGGGCCTGATCTCAGACAACGATGAGAAGGCGGAGGTGGCTGATCTGCTCTGGTGTCAGGACAACAGCCTCCTCTTGAACATCAAAAAAACGAAGGAGCTGATCGTGGACTTTAGGAGGGCACATCATCCGAGGACGTACACACCATTGAGGATAAATGGGGATACTGTGGACAGGACCGGCCCTAGGCCAATTGGACCAATTTTTCCAAATTGGGCCCCGCGCCCAAGAGGGCCCCGCGCTGGGATGGGGTGACTGACAACAAATAACCTACATTCTATATTTTATCATAATGTGGCTGAAACAATGGCATATTTTGTGATATTTATTGAGATAGAAAGATACAACTGAGTTTGGGCAAGATATTACCTTGCAACATTCTGTATGTCTGATAGATATTGTGAAATGGAACTCAGAAATTATGGGAGGATTACATAAAACTACAATTCAAAGGTAATTAATATACAGAGTATTCTTATTTCCATCATGAACATACAATAGTGATATAGGACACCAGGTCCCACTACGGTAAACTCACGAGCTACTACGGTATGACTACATGTTAAAAAGTATCAAATTTTTACATCCTGAGTATATTTTACATGTGGACATTTTTAACATGTTGAAAAATCTTCACGAGTTACCACGTTTCCCGAGTACCTGCCGTTAGCGCTAAGAAATGGCATGTTGGCCTTTATAACAAGAGGAATCGAATATAGGAGCAAAGAGGTCCTTCTGCAGATGTACAGAGTTCTAGTGAGACAGCACCTGGAGTATTGTGTGCAATTTTGGTCCCCTAATTTGAGGATGGACATTCTTGCTATTGAGGGAGTGCAGCGTAGGTTTACAAGGTTATTTCCCGGGATGGCGGGACTGTCATATGCTGAGAGAATGGAGCAGCTGGGCTTGTACACCCTGGAGTTTAGAAGGATGAGAGGGTATCTCATTGAAACATATAAGAATTGTTAAGGGCTTGGACACGCTAGAGGCAGGAAATATGTTCCCGATGTTGTGGGAGTCCAGAACCATGGGCCACAGTTTAAGAATAAGGGGTAAGCCATTTAGAACGGAGACGAGGAAACACTTATTCTCACAGAGTGGTGAGTCTGTGGAATTCTCTGCCTCAGAGGGCAGTGGAGGCAGGTTCTCTGGATGCTTTCAAGAGAGAGCTAGATAGTGCTCTTAAAAATAGCAGAGTCAGGGGATATGGGGAGAAGGCAGGAACGGGGTACTGATTGTGGATGATCAGCCATGATCACATTGAATGGCGGTGCTGGCTCGAAGGGCCAAATGGCCTGCTCCTGAACCTATTGTTTATTGTCTATTAAAACGTCCCGAGCTCCGACGTACCCGCTACGTTCATTCTACGTGTTTACCACGAGTTTTGATTTTTTTTTTACTCGGGAGAGCTCTTGAGTGAACTTGGACAGTGGGACAGGGCTTCACACCCGCTGAGTTTCTCCAGAATTTTTGTCTACCTACCTGACACAGAACTAAGCTCCACCGCCCGCTGTGATGTTATCCATCACCTGCTGACCCACTCCGCTCTATGATCTTTGCTCTTGAGCTGGTCCCCTCACTGTTCAGACGGAGAGCACTGCCAGAGGTGAGCGGGCCGGCAGAAGGCGCTGAGATGGCAGTCGGTTGCGCTGTCCGGTGATGGAGGCCGCTCGTAGCCACGCGAGCTGCTTCCCTCCCTGGCCACAATGCGGTGGCTCTGCACCCGGAGCGCCGCGGCAGCGGTGAGTGAGTGTTACTGGCACGAACCCGACCCTCCCCTTCTCAACACTCCTTCCCTCCTCGCAACTTTACCCCTGGCTAGACTCCCCACACGCTGTGAAAGGAACTCTCCCCCGAATTGTCATGTTACTCACGACACGTGACTAATTTATAATTATTTACTTATATTTCTACGAAAAATTGGGCCCCGCACCTCCTAAGGCCGGCCCTGACTGTGGATAGGGTGAGCTGTTTTAAATACCTGGGAGTCCACATCTCTGAGGATATGACATGGACATCACACGCTGCTGCACTCGTGAGTAAGGCAAGGCAGCGCCTTTACCACCTCAGGCAATTGAGGAAATTCAGAGTGTCTCTGAGGATCCTCCAGTGCTTCTACTCAGCGGCTGTGGAAAGCATCTTGTCCGGAAACATCACAATTTGGTTTGGGAATTGCTCTGCCCAGGACAAGAAGGCTCATTAGAGAGTAGTGTGTTCGGCCGAACGCACTATGGGAACTACACTCGCCCCCCTGCAGGAACTATACATCAGAAGGTGCAACTCCAGAGCCAATAAGATCATGGGGGACCCCTTCCACCCCTGTAACGGGCTGTTCCAGCTGCTACGGTCACGCAAACGCCTCCGTTGCCATGCTGTTAGAATGGAGAGGTTGAGAAGTAGTTTCTTCCCAGTGGCCATTAGGACTGTAAACTCCTATCTCACCAGGGACTAACTTTACTGAACCACTCTACTGTTTTTTTTAAAGTTTTTTTTTTCCCTTTTTCCTTCCGCCCACAATATTTAATATGTAAAAGCATATGTGATTCTGTTCCATTCTGTTTGTAGTTTGTTTGTTTGTTTGTTTTTTGCACAAACCCGCGAGCATTGCCACTTTTCATTTCACTGCACATCTCGTATGTGTATGTGATGAATAAACTTGACTTGACCCGCTGACTTACTCCAGCACTCTGTGAAACGTCACCTATTCATGTTCTCCACAGGTGCTGCCTGACCCGCTGATTGGTCCGAGTCAGCATGGATTTACGATGGGGAAATCATGCTTGACTAATCTTCTGGAATTTTTTGAGGATGTAACTTGGACCAGGGAGAGCCAGTGGATGCAGTGTACCTGGACTTTCAGAAAGCATTTGATAAGGTCCCACATAGGAGATTAGTGGTCAAAATTAGGGCACATGGTATTGGGGGTAGAGTACTGACATGGATTGAAAATTAGTTGGCAGACAGGAAACAAAGCGTAGGGATTAACGGGTCCTTTTCAGAATGGCAGGCGGTGACTAGTGGGATACCACAAGGCTCGGTGCTGGGACCGCAGCTATTTACAATATACATCAATGATTTGGATGAAGGGATTCAAAGTAACATTAGCAAATTTGCAGATGACACAAAGCTGGGTGGTAGTGTGAGGAGGATGCTATGAGAATGCAGGGTGACTTGGACAGGTTGGGGGAGTGGGCAGATGCATGGCAGATGAAGTTTCATGTGGATAAATGTGAGGTTATCCACTTTGGTATCAAAAACAGGAAGGTACATTACCATCTAAATGGGAAAAGGGGAAGTACAACGGGATCAATAGACAATAGACAATAGGTGCAGGAGTATGCCATTCAGCCCTTCGAGCCAGCCATTCAATGTGATCATGGCTGATCATCCCCAATCAGTACCCCGTTCCTGCCTTCTCCCCATATCCCCTGACTCTGCTATTTTTAAGAGCCCTATCTAGCTCTCCCTTGAAAGCATCCAGAGAACCTGCCTCCACCGCCCTCTGAGGCAGAGAATTCCACACTCACCACTCTCTGTGAGAAAAAGTGTTTCCTCGGCTCCGTTCTAAATGGCTTACTCCTTATTCTTAAACTGTGGCCCCTGGTTCTGGACTCCCAACATCGGGAACATGTTTCCTGCCTCTAGCGTGTCCAAACCCTTAACAATCTTATATGTTTCAATGAGATCCCCTCTCATCCTTCTAAACTCCAGAGTGTACAAGCCCAGCTGCTCCATTCTCTCAGCATATGACATTCCCGCCATCCCGGCAATTAACCTTGTAAACCTACGCTGCACTTCCTCAATAGCAAGAATGTCCTTCCTCAAATTAGGGGACGAAAACTGCACACAATACGCCAGGTGTGATCTCACTAGGCAGGGCTCGAAATTAGCGGTTGCCCGGGTGCCGCCGGGCAACCTAAATGCCGAGTCATTTTGCCCGCTTGGCACCCAGATACTGGTTGATACCGAAGATAGACACAAAAAACTGGAGTAACTCAGCGGGTCAGGCAGCATCTCTCGAGAAAAGGAACGTGACGTTTTGTGTCGGCGACGGCTCTAATGCGTGGGAAAGATACTAGGTGCGTGGTGACAGAGGGTCGGAGTGATTGACGGGTCCCGAACAGCGGCCGCGACAGCGTCTCCACCGCCTCCTCCTCACGCCCCCCGCCCGCCCCCCGCCCGCCCTGTTAGCAGCAGCTGCCTGCCACTCCGCCAACGGCACTTTCAAAACAAACCCTCCCGGACGCCGAGGCCGGGAGGGAGGGAGGGAGCGATGGGGAGGCCCCCTTCCGCCATCTGAAGTGTCTGCACCGCTCGGTCCTGCACCTTCCTGTTGGTTGGCGGAGGAGGGGAGGCGGTGGCGAGGAGATGGACAGGCAGGGGCAGAGATCTCGGGGGTAGGGGGGGGGGCAGGGGGGACACTTTCCCCCTGTTTCGAGAGTTCCCCACCCGAGAGCCCCCCTCCACGCCCGGTGGTGGCCAGAGATGTCGGCAGTCAGTCGGGAGTCAGACGGGCGCGGTGCCCCCAGGCCCACACCCAGCGCAGAGAAGCAACGCTAAACCCAGCTCAACTCTGACTGTCCCGCCAGGTTATCCCTGCCTGGACATATGGGAAATATGTCATCAGTCCAGGCATGACCAGGCGAGACAGGCAGAGTTGAGCTGCATTTAGCGCTGGATTGAGCTGAAATTACCGTTCACAGGGCCCCCGAAGCCTCGCGCGTGTATGTGAGTGTGCGCATGCGCGCGCGGCCGCCAAGATATTCTGTCCCCCAGTCTCCTCCATATTTTGATAGTGATTTCCGTGCCTGCAGCGATGATGCCGGTGTTGTCCGAGGAGCGCCCATCTGCCTTTTCACCTCCTCTGCCCCTTCCTCTCTCTTTCTCTCCCTTATCCTGAGACCCCTCCTCTCCATCCCGCACCGATCCCCATTCCTGCCTCTATTCAGTCCTCACTGACATCCCCTGTGCTCTCCTCCTCATCTACTCCCCCCCCCCCCATCTAGTCATCCTGCACTGATCTCCCTATCCACCTCGCATTGATTCTCCTGCCACTCCCCATCAATCCTACACTGGTCCTCCAATTGATCCTGTGCTGACCCCCCTTCCCATCCATCCTGCACTGTTCCACCCCTTCATCCTGCACTGCACCCCCCATCCATCCTGCACAGATCCCCCCATTCAACCCCACTGTCATTCCCCGCGCTCTCCCCTCACAATTTTACCTACTCCAACCAACATGCACTAATTCCCCTGCCTCAATCCATCCATTCTGCACCGATTGCCTTCTCAACCCCCCCACCGCCACCTATCCATCCTGCACTGATTCACAACACCCCATCCCCCTCCCGACCCTATTGTGCTGGAAATTTCTTCAGAGCCATCATTGACTATGTTTGATAACGGAATGCAATCAACTGTTTTAATTCCCAATGTTATTATTTGTGTTAATCCATAAAGATGGATTAATTAAATTGTGAACACATGAAATATTAAAACCGCAGTGTTCGATTGTCACTGCTACCATTGACACGTTATTACAGAATTCTTTTTAATGGCAAATCAATGCTCTTAATATGGAGTATCAGTACGGTAGTTATTTAATGAGCAACATCCACAACTATACATTGGATTTATCCAGGTTTTACTTCTACAGTCGGTCATATACATCACAAATTTGGTCAGGAGATATTTCAGTTGAAATTTTAACGTTAATTCTGAAGTGGGAATGATGGAAAAAGCGTTTATCAACAATTTTTTTTAATTTGTTGCTTACAAACTGGGTATCTTCATTGATGTTCACAACACATACATCTAATCTGAATGTCCGGTAATGTGGCGTCTTGACACCTTTAAATATATTACCAAAAGAACATATGCTGCATTTATGTCCTTTGGCCATCCCTTGTTAGTTATTGTAATGTTTAACCTGTCAGATGGGTATAGTTGGTTTTAACAGCTTTTATCATAAAATGCCTTTAGAAAATTCCTTGCAACCTGTATATTTTGTTGTGGATAAATTATGTGGGAAGCGAGAGTCTATCTGTACCAATAGCAATAACGACCCATGCTATGGCCATGTCATGATAATTTTCGGTCCTTCACAGAAAACATGCTTGCATCAATCTGTAGTGTGCATGGTTAAGCATATCTGTTATCATGGTCCAGGATTTATTGACACGTTGATCGTACGCTGAATAATCCAACCACATTTTTGTTTGGAAGTGGAAAGAAATAATAAAAATTGCATTAATTGCAATGTGTAAAAAGAGTTGAGATACTGTATTATAATTTTGCTGCATGTCATTGTGGTATATATCATGTCTTGATTGGTGAATATGTTTAGTTTGTGACTTTATTTGAAGCAGAAATAATATGTGAATGCTTCATTGAGCATAATTCCGACTGGTAACTACGCACTTCGTCCGAGCACATTATCGCGCGCGTCATGCAAGCCATCTTAAATGACCACCTAAACTGTCATTTGGCAACCTAAAAAGCTGCCAAGGTTGCCCGGCTGGCAACAGGGAAAAAAAGTTAAGCGAGAGCCCTGCTAGGGCTCTGTACAACTGCAGAAGGACCTCTTTGTTCCAATATTCGATTCCTCTTGTTATAAAGGCCAACATGCCATTCGCTTTCTTCACTGCCTGCTGTACCTGCATGCTTACTTTCATAGACTGATGTACAAGGACCCACAGATCCCGCTGTACTTCCCCTTTTCCCAACTTGATGCCATTTAGATAGTAATCTGCCTTCCTGTTTTTGCTAGTGGATAACCTCACATTTATCCACATTAAACTTCATCTGCCATGCATCTGCCCACTCCCCCAACCTGTCCAAGTCAACCTGCATTCTCATAGCATCCTCCTCACAGTTCACACTGTAACCCAGCTTTGTGTCATCTGCAAATTTGCCAATGGTACTTTGAAACCCTTCATCCAAATCATTGATGCATATTGTAAATAGCTGCGGTTCCAGCACAGAGCTTTGCGGTACCCCACTAGTCACTGCCTGCCATTCTGAAAGGGACCTGTTAATCCCTACTCTTTGTTTCCTGTCTGCCAACCACTTCTCTATCCATGTCAGCACTCCACCCCCAATACCATGTGCCCTAATTTTGCCCACTAATCTCCTATGTGGGACCTTATCAAATGCTTTCTGAAAGTCCAGGTACACTACATCCACTGGCTCTCCCTTGTTCATTTTCCTAGTTACATCTTCAAAAAATTCCAGAAGATTAGTCAAGCATGATTTCCCCTTCGTAAATCCATGCTGACTCGGACCGATCCTGTTACTGTTATCCAAATGTTCGGTTATCTCATCTTTTATAATTGACTCCAGCATCTTCCCCACCATGTCAGGCTAACTGGTCTATAATTCCCTGTTTTCTCTCTCCCGCCTTTCTTAAAAAGTGGGATAACATTAGCTATCCTGCAATCCACAGGAACTGATCCTGAGTCTAAAGAACATTGGAAATTTATCATCAATGCATCCACAATTTCTAGAGCCACTTCCTTAAGTACCCTGGGATGCAGACCATCAGGCCCAGGGGATTTATCAGCCTTCAGTCCCATCAGTCTATCCAACACCATTTCCTGCCTCATGTGGATTTCCTTCAGTTCCTCCTTCACCCCAGATCCTCTGGCCACTGCTATATCAGGAAGATTGTTTGTGTCCTCCTTAGTGAAGACAGATCCAAAGTACCTGTTCAACTCATCTGCCATTTCCTTGTTCCCCATAATAAATTTGGTCTGCAAGGGTCCAACTTTGGTCTTAACTAATTTTTTCCTCTTCACATACCTAAAGAAGCTTTTGCTATCCTGCTTTATATTCTTGGCTAGCTTACATTCGTACCTCATATTTTCTTCCCGTATTGTATTTTTGGTTATCTTCTGTTGTTCTTTAAACATTACCCAATCCTCTTGCTTCCCGCTCATTTTTGCTACGTTGTACTTCGCTTTAATTTTCATACTGTCCCTGACGTCCCTTGTCAGCCATGGTCGTCCCTTTCTCCCCTTGGAATCTTACTTCCTCCTAGGAATGAACTGATCCTGCACCTTCTGTATTATTCCTAGAAATACCTGCCATTTCTGTTCCACTGTTATCCCTGCTAGTGTATCTTTCCAGTCAACTTCGGCCAGCTCCTCACTCATGGCCCAATAGTCCCCATTATTCAACTGCAACACTGACACCTCCGATCTACCCTTCTCCCTCTCCAATTGTAGATTAAACCTAACCATGTTATGGTCACTGCCTCCTGGGGCTCATTAACCTCGAGGTCCTTTATCAAATCCGGTTCATTATATAACACTATATCCAGAATTGCCTTCTCCCTGGTAGGCTCCAATACAAGCTGTTCTAAGAATCCATCACGAAGGCACTCTACAAAGTCCCTTTCTTGGGGTCCAGTACCAACCTGATTTTCCCAGTCTACCTGCATGTTGAAATCTCCCATAACAACCACATAACAACCACTTTTGCTACATGCCAATTTTAACTCCTGAATCAACTAGCGCCCTATGTGCAGGCTACTGTTTGGGGGCCTGTAGATAAGTCCCATTAGGGTCTTTTTACCCTTACAATTCCTTAGTTCTATCCATACTGACTCCACATCTCCTGTTTCAATGTCACACCTTGCAAGGGACATTATTTCATTCCTCACCAACGGGGCAACCCCGCCACCGCCTGCCCACCTGTCTGTCTTTTCGATAGGAGGTATAATCCTGAATATTCAGCTCCCAGCCCTGGTCCTCTTGCAGCCAAGTCTCTGTAATTCCCACAATATCATACTTGCCAATTTCTAACTGAGCCTCAAGCTCGTCCACTTTATTTCTTATAATTCGGCAATTCATTACTCCTCTCACCATTCCTATTTCACTAAGCCATACTCTCCTATCCCTTCCTCAGCTTTCTGCCCCGTTAATTCTGGTGTTTTTCTTAACTTTTCCTGTACTCTCCTTCCCGTTAACTCCATCCATGTATCCTTGCCCCACGGCTTCCCGCTGCCAGGGGGCACTGCAGCCGGAGGACCAGAGGGCGCTGCACCGCGGCCTCCCGCCGCCAGGGGGCGCTACTACACACGGAGGACCAGAGGGCGCCCAGACGAAAGATACTAGAGGACAAAGTGGAGCTCCTCTAGTATCTTTGGCCGAGACCTCCTTTCCTTCTTCACTCACAGACATCCCTCCCCGCCCTCGGGTCACCGGCCGCAGGATCGCCCTCGGGAAGGGAGGAGGGGGTGGGGAAAGGACGCGGAGCCGAGCGGCGGCGCCTGTTCCCACCTGAGCTCCAGCTGCTCCGCCCGTCGGCCGCGGCGCCCCACCTCACGTGATCAGACCGACGTCACCGGCCCGCCTCACGTGATCAGAACCAAAGATCATAGAGCAGAGGCAGCAAGATGCTCCACACCGACGTAAACAGGGGTCTAAGAGTAAACCTAGCAATTATAGACCTGTTAGTTTGACGTCAGTGGTGGGCAAATTAATGGAAAGGATACTTAGAGATAATATATATGAGCATCTGGATAAACAGGGGCTGATTAGGAACAGTAAACATGGATTTGTGCCTGGAAGGTCATGTTTGACTAATCTTCTTGAATTTTTTGAAGAGGTTACTCGGGAAATTGATGAGGGTAAAGCCGTGGATGTTGTATATATGGACTTCAGTAAGGCCTTTGACAAGGTTCCTCACGGAATGTTGGTTAAGAAGGTTCAATGGTTCGGTATTAATGGTGGAGTAGCAAGATGGATTCAACAGTGGCTGAATGGGAAATGCCAGAGAGTAATGGTGGATGGTTGTTTGTCAGGTTGGAGGCCAGTGACTAGTGGGGTGCCACAGGGATCTGTGTTGGGTCCACTGTTGTTTGTCATGTACATCAATGATCTGGATGATGGTGTGGTAAATTGGATTAGTAAGTATGCAGATGATACTAAGATAGGTGGGGCTGTGGATAATGAAGTAGATTTTCAAAGTCTACAGAGAGATTTATGCCTGTTGGAAGAGTGGGCTGAAAGATGGCAGATGGAGTTTAATGCTGATAAGTGTGAGGTGCTACATCTTGGCAGGACAAATCAAAATAGGACGTACATGGTAAATGGTAGGGAATTGAAGAATGCAGGTGAACAGAGGGATCTAGGAATAACTGTGCATAGTTCCATGAAGGTGGAATCTCATGTAGATAGGGTGGTAAAGAAAGCTTTTGGTGTGCTGGCTTTTATAAATCAGAGCATTGAGTATAGAAGTTGGGATGTAATGTTAAAATTGTACACGGCATTGGTGAGGCCAATTCTGGAGTATGGAGTACAATTTTGGTCGCCTAATTATAGGAAGGATGTCAACAAAATAGAGAGAGTACAGAGGAGATTTACTAGAATGTTGCCTGGGTTTCAGCAACTAAGTTACAGAGAAAGGTTGAACAAGTTAGGGCTTTATTCTTTGGAGCGCAGAAGGTTAAGGGGGGACTTGATAGAGGTCTTTAAAATGATGAGAGGGATAGACGGAGTTGACGTGGATAAGCTTTTCCCACTGAGAGTAGGGAAGATTCAAACAAGGGGACATGACTTGAGAAATAAGGGACAGAAGTTTAGGGGTAACATGAGGGGGAACTTCTTTACTCAGAGAGTGGTAGCTGTGTGGAATGAGCTTCCAGTGAAGGTGGTGGAGGCAGGTTCATTTTTATCATTTAAAAATAAATTGGATAGTTATATGGACGGGAAAGGAATGGAGGGTTATGGTCTGAGCGCAGGTATATGGGACTAGGGGAGAATACGTGTTCGGCACGGACTAGAAGGGTCGAGATGGCCTGTTTCCGTGCTGTAATTGTTATATGGTTATATGGTTATTGAGGTGTGGTACGAAACGGAACGTCACGGCCGCCATTTGTTAATGCAAAATGCGACTTCCGTTATGCCTCCCGCTGTGTAATCCGCTCTATCATCTTTGGTGTAATCAGTGTTGTAGGGAACAGTGTTTGACAAGGTTCCTCATGGAAGATTGGTTAATAAGATTCAATTGTTGGGTATTAATGGTGGAGTAGCAAGATGGATTCAACAGTGGCTGAATGGGTGATGCCAGAGAGTAATGGTGGATGGCTGTTTGTCAGGTTGGAGGCCAGTGACTAGTGGGGTGCCTCAGGGGTCTGTGTTGGGTCCACTGTTGTTTGTCATGTACATCAATGAACTGGATGATGGTGTGGAAAATTGGATTAGTAAGTATGCAGATGATACTAAGATAGGTGGTGGTGTGGATAATGAAGTAGATTTTCAAAGTCTACAGAGAGATTTAGGCTATTTGGAAGAGTGGGCTGAAAGATGGCAGATGGAGTTAAATGCTGATAAATGTGAGGTGCTACATCTCGGCAGGACAAATCAAAATAGGACGTACATGGTAAATGGTAGCGAATTAAGGAATGCAGTTGAACAGAGGGATCTAGGAATAACTGTGCATAGTTCCATGAAGGTGGAATCTCATGTAGATAGGGTGGTAAAGAAAGCTTTTGGTGTGCTGGCCTATATAAAACAGAGCATTGAATAAAAAAGTTGGGATGTAATGTTAAAATTGTACAAGGCATTGGTGAGGCCAATTCTGGAGTATGGAGTACAATTTTGGTCGCCTAATTATAGGAAGCATGTTAACAAAATAGAGAGAGTACACAGGAGATTTACTAGAATGTTGCCTGGGTTTCAGCAACTAAGTTACAGAGAAAGGTTGAACAAGTTAGGTCTTTATTCTTTGGAGCACAGAAGGTTAAGGGGGGACTTGATAGATGTCTTTAAAATGATGAGCGGGTTAGACAGAGTTGACGTGGATAAGCTTTTCCCATTGAGAGTCGGGAAGATTCAAACAAGGGGACATGACTTGAGAATTAAGGGACAGAAGTTTAGGGGTAACATTAGGGGGAACTTCTTTACTCAGAGAGTGGTAGCTGTGTGGAATGAGTGGAGGGAGGGGGGGGGGGGTAATCGGCACGGACTTGAAGGGCCGAGATGGCATGTTTCCATGCTGTAATGGTTATATGGTTATATGGTTATATAGCATCTATCACCTCACATATTTTAGTAATTTTATTGTAAATGTTTTCCCCCTGTTCCCCCATTTCCCTCACATCTTTCCTCCCCAGCCCCCTCCTTTGCGTAGTTTCCCTTGCATTGTATTGTGCAGTTTCCCTTCTATTGCTTGAACACACACTGTGCACAAAATTAAATTTCACTTAAACATATATTTATATGAAAGTGTGTTTGTGTGTGCCTGTGTGTGAGAGGCAAGTTAGAGGGACCAGAGGGCGCTGCACCGCGGCCTCCTGCCGCCAGGGGGCGCTACTACACACGGAGGACCAGAGACGCTGCACAGGGTACGATACAAACGGAGGACCAGACGAAGATTGCAACCTTCACGTGGTCCACCCTGTTTCGACTAATACAATCAACTTGACGTGCACAAACGGAAGATCAAATAGAACAAGTTGTCCAACAACTTTAGGCTGTGCACGCCACACGAAAGAAGAAGAAGAAGAGGCAAGTTAGAGATAAACACATTTCCTTCTCATGGATCAGAAGCAACTTTGATTTAAAGCATCACCATCACTCTCTATTTTATTTTGTCAGATGATGTACATAAACCACAAAGGCAATTATATATATAATTATATACATATAAATATATGCAGTAATATAAGTATATAAATATATTTATATATATATTTACAAAGCTGCACACAAAAATATGATATATGGGGTCAAATTTCAAATTCCTTGACAAGTACGTTATTGGGTTCATGACTGACATAGTATCAACAACAAATGTAGAAAAGATAGCACATTGATGACAAGTTTCCAAAAATGGCATCAGAATACACAAAATCATTTTGTGTAACGGTTGTCGCGTGGTGTCCACCAGAGACCTGGTTGGCCCAGTAAGTGCACATATTTCTTATTCCTTTCTATGTTGATGAATACCACATGGAACAATAACCATATAGCCATTACAGCACGGAAACAGGCCATCTCGGCCCTTCAAGTCCGTGCCGAACATTTTTTATTTTTTTATTTTTTATTTTTTAAATAAATACTTCCCCCTAGTCCCATCTACCTGCACTCAGACCATAACCCTCCATTCCTTTCCCGTCCATATACCCATCCAATCTATTTTTAAAGGATAAAATCAAATACCATTTCCACTTCATTCACCTGATCATGTAGTAGAATACTGCATCCATCTGAGTGGACACCTCATGTGATCTAAACGGTACATTATTTTGTGGTTCTGAGTGACATAGATGGCTGATGAGACAGTGTGTTGCCAAATTGAAGATTGGCTCAGTTTTAGTTTTGATGAGCAATTTATGTTAAAAAATGTGATATTGATGTATATACACACACACATATATATTTCTCTAGTTTCTTTCTTGTGATTACCTCTAATTAGTTTAGCAACCTTTTTCTTTCAATCTGTGTGTGTGTATATATATATATATATATAACAATATATAATATATATAGGTGTGTGTATGTATATATATGTGTGTATATATACCCACATATATATATATACAAACACACATATATATATACACACACACATATATATATATGAAATCCTAATTATGTGAATAAAATATCCATGAACACAATGTTGAAATATTTTTCCATTCTTTCATTCTATATTAGCGTAATACAATGTAGTGCATACATACCCACATATTTAAATTCCGTTGATAAGTTGGTCAAATAACATGGGCACCTTCTTGCTTTTTTTGTGAGACATGGATTTTTTAAATGTGAATGTCTCATAATGACACATTTGTGGGTCAGCAGTATATTGCACCAACCCACACAATTTCAAATATCTCTAAATTGAACTTCATAAACAAGGAAAACACTTTTAATTTCCATCATTTATGGTAATATTTACATCATTTTGTGCACAACATATACAGGGAGTAGCAGTGTTTTGAAAGTGATGTAAAATTCAACATATTTCAGACAATGATAGCCCCACCCCTTGCTTACCCCAATGGACAAAATTTCCAACTTATATACAATAATAAATAAATCGTCATTTGCACAATTTAGTGTGGGTAACAGGAGGTTCTCATTCTTTCTCTTGAGTAACCTGCGTTGGGAAAACAGGCGTTTCGGCGTGTTCGGGATGTCAAATAGCGTTGGAACTGCATTCCAATTTAGCCTGTTATTGGTCTGCCTGTTGGAAAACTGGTCAAGTTCAGTGTTCAGAAAAAAGACGGCAGGTGGTTGACAAGTACACCGGAGTTTGGTGTAAGAGATCTTGTCGACGAGTATTCTGGACCCGCTGTCGACGTCTGAAATTACAGAAAATCTCATATAGGCAGATAGGGCAGAGACAAAGAGAGAGAGAAAGAGAAAGGCAGATAGGGCAGAGACAGAGACAGAGAGAGACAGGGAGAGAGGGAGAGAGAGAGAGAAGGGGCAGAGAGAGATGGGGAGAGATGGGGAGAGAGAGATGGGGACAGAGAGGAACGATGGCACGTTATAACGCACAGCCGTCCCATTCTGACTGCCGCCGAACCCCGCACCCCACTATTGCACTCTTCTTCACGGCGGCCCAGTGATGTCTCGGCTCTGACAATTCGAGGGAACTACACGAAGAGCAGACCCGGGCCGCTGCGCTCCCCGATTCGAATCTGAGCTTGAAAAATCTGGTGATGGGCCTGATGTGTCCTACAGACCATATTTTGGAGACTCCTGCCTTACAGGAACAAAAACAAAAATGTACAGAAGAACAAAACTTGATGACTTTATAATTGTGGTGAGTATAGATCTATTAATTTAAAAATGTAGTAACTTTCTAATGTACCAACAAACCTACTTTCCCAATGAGTGTTGATAGGGGAACAGAAAATAACATTTTCAGGACAGAATAACATTGACAGAAAACAATAATATTTCCTCACCTTTCTTAATTAACCATATAACCATATAACCATTACAGCACGGAAACAGGCCATCTCGACCCTTCTAGTCCGTGCCGAACACGTATTCTCCCCTAGTCCCATATACCTGCGCTCAGACCATAACCCTCCATTCCTTTCCCGTCCATATAACTATCCAATTTATTTTTAAATGATAAAAACGAACCTGCCTCCACCACCTTCACTGGAAGCTCATTCCACACAGCCACCACTCTCTGAGTAAAGAAGTTCCCCCTCATGTTACCCCTAAACTTCTGTCCCTTAATTCTCAAGTCATGTCCCCTTGTTTGAATCTTCCCTACTCTCAATGGGAAAAGCTTATCCACGTCAACTCTGTCTATCCCTCTCATCATTTTAAAGACCTCTATCAAGTCCCCCCTTAACCTTCTGCGCTCCAAAGAATAAAGCCCTAACTTGCTCAACCTTTCTCTGTAACTTAGTTGTTGAAACCCAGGCAACATTCTAGTAAATCTCCTCTGTACTCTCTCTATTTTGTTGACATCCTTCCTATAATTAGGCGACCAAAATTGTACACCATACTCCAGAATTGGCCTCACCAATGCCTTGTACAATTTTAACATTACATCCCAACTTCTATACTCAATGCTCTGATTTATAAAAGCCAGCACACCAAAAGCTTTCTTTACCACCCTATCTACATGAGATTCCACTTTCAGGGAACTGTGCACAGTTATTCCAAGATCCCTCTGTTCACCTGCATTCTTCAATTCCCTACCATTTATCATGTACGTCCTATTTTGATTTGTCCTACCAAGATGTAGCACCTCACACTTATCAGCATTAAACTCCATCTGCCATCTTTCAGCCCACTCTTCCAACCGGCATAAATCTCTCTGTAGTCTTTGAAAATCTACTTCATTATCCACAGCCCTACCTATCTTAGTATCATCTGCATACTTACTAATCCAATTTACCACACCATCATCCAGATCATTGATGTACATGACAAACAACAGTGGACCCAACACAGATCCCTGTGGCACCCCACTAGTCACTGGCCTCCAACCTGACAAACAACCATCCACCATTACTCTCTGGCATCTCCCATTCAGCCACTGTTGAATCCATCTTGCTACTCCACCATTAATACTCAACCATTGAACCTTCTTAACCAACCTTCCGTGAGGAACCTTGTCAAAGGCCTTACTGAAGTCCATATATACAACATCCACGGCTTTACCCTCATCAATTTCCCGAGTAACCTCTTCAAAAAATTCAAGAAGATTAGTCAAACATGACCTTCCAGGCACAAATCCATGTTGACTGTTCCTAATCAGCCCCTGTTTATCCACATGCTTATATATATTATCTCTAAGTATCCTTTCCATTAATTTGCCCACCACTGACGTCAAACTAACAGGTCTATAATTGCTAGGTTTACTCTTAGACCCCTTTTTAAACAATGGAACAACATGCGCAGTACGCCAATCCTCCGGCACTATTGCCGTTTCCAATGACATTTGAAATATTTCTGTCATAGCCCCTGCTATTTCTACACTAACTTCCCTCAATGTCCTTGGGAATATCCTGTCCGGACCTGGAGACTTATCCACTTTTATATTTCTCAAAAGTGTCAGTACTTCCTCTTCTTTGAATCTCATAGTTTCCATAGCTACTCTACTTTTTTCCCTTACCTCACATAATTCAATATCCTTCTCCTTGGTGAATACCGAAGAAAAGAAATTGTTCAATATCTCCCCCATCTCTTTTGGCTCTGCAGATACCTGTCCACTCTAGATAGATAGATTAGATAGATTCCTTTATTGTCATTCAGACCTTTCGGTCTGAACGAAATTATGTTGCCTGCAGTCATACACATAACCAATAATAACAAAACATACAATAAACACAAATTAAACATCCACCACAGTGAGTTCACCAAGCACATCCTCACTGTGATGGAGGCAAAGTCTTAGTCTCCGTCTCTTCCCTCCTTGTTCACCCTCTGCGCTGAGGCGATCGATCCAGGCCGAAGATGCCGCCCTCCAGTCCAGCGGACCTCCGTGGTGATGTCGCCGCCGCCGAAAGCCGGAACGCCGTCTCCGCTCCGAGACGGCCCGCCACAGCATCAGCTCCGGGCCGCCGCCCCAACTCCAGGCCGCTGCCCCAGCTCCGGGTCCCGCAGTCTTCGCTCCGGGTCGCCGCCCCAGCTCCAGGCCGTCGCCCCAGCTCCGGGTCCTGCAGTCTCCGCTCCAGGCCGCTGCCCCAGCTCCGGGTCCCGCAGTCTCCGCTCCAGGCCGCTGCCCCAGCTCCGGGTTCCGCAGTCTCCGCTCTGGACCCCGCTGTATCAGCTCCAGGCCGCCGCCGAAAGCCAGAACGCCGTACCAGCAAGTCAGGCCACCGCTGCCTCAGCCCCGAAGATGGCCAGCCTCTCATTGGTAAGTCCTGGCTGGCTCTGCCTCCGTAGCCTCGGGGTCGGTCGCAGGTTGGAGGCTGCCAGCTCCGCCATTAGGCCTCAGCACAGACGGAGGCAGAGAAGGGGGATACGACACGAAAAAGTCGCATTCCCCCGAAGGAAGAGACAGAGAACATGTTTCACCCCCCCTAACACAACACAACAAACTAAAACTTAACCAAAACAAGACAAAAAAAACAACAGAAAAAAGTAAAGACAGACGGACTGCAGGCGAGCCGCAGCTGTTAACAGCGCCGCCACTTCCGGAAAGTAGACCTACTCTGGTCTACTTTTCGGAAGTCCACTCTGACTCTCTAATGGACCAATTTTATCCCTCGTTATCCTTTTGCTATTAATATAGCTGTAGAAACCCTTTGGATTTACTTTCACCTTATTTGCCAGAGCAACCTCATATCTTCTTTTAGCTTTTCTAATTTCTTTCTTAAGACTCTTTTTACATTTTTTATACTCCTCAAGCACCCCATTTACTCCATGCTGCCTATAATTATTGTAGATCTCTCTCTTTTTCCGAACTGTGTCCAATTTCCCTTGAAAACCATGGCTCTTTCCAATTTTTACTATTTCCTTTCAACCGAACAGGGACATAAAGATTCTGTACTCTTAAAATTTCACCTTTAAATGTCCTCCGTTTCTCTTCCACATCTTTCCCATAAAACAAACTGTCCCAATTTACTCCTTTTAAATCCTTTCGCATCTCCTCAAAGTTAGCCTTTCTCCAATCAAAAATCTCAACCCTAGGTCCAGTTCTGACCCTCTCCATAATTATATTGAAACTAATGGTATTGTGATCACTGGTCCCGAACTGTTCCCCAACGCATACCTCTGCCACCTGACCCGTCTCATGTCCTAACAGGAGGTCCAGCACCGCCCCTTCTCTAGTAGGTACTTCTATGTATTGCTGCAAAAAACTATCCTGCACACATTTTACAAACTCCAACCCATCCAGCCCATTTACAGAATGTGTTTCCCAGTCTATGTGTGGAAAATTGAAATCTCCCACAATCACTACCTTGTGCTTACTACTAATATCTGCAATCTCCTTACATATTTGCTCTTCCAATTCTCGCTCCCCATTTGGCGGTCTATAATACACCCCTATGAGTGTTGCTACCCCTTTCCCATTTCTCAGTTCCACCCAAATAGCCTCCCTAGAAGAGCCCTCTAATCTATCCTGCCAAAGCACTGCTGTAATATCTTCCCTGATAAGCAATGCAACACCTCCACCTCTTGCCCCTCCAATTCTATCACACCTGAAGCAACGAAATCCTGGAATATTTAGTTTCCAATCACAGCCCTCCTACAACCATGTTTCACTGATCGCCACAACATCATACTTCCAGGTGTCAATCCAGGCTGTAAGTTCATCCACCTTTCTTACAATGCTCCTAGCATTAAAATATACACATTTAAGAAACCCACCCTCTCTTATTCTCTGTTTATTGTCTTTTTCTTCTCTCTCCCCTACATTTTGGGTCAGAGTGCTTCCATTCTCTGCCTCCTGCCTCACACACTGACTGCTAGCTTTCCCAATTTGAGTCCCTCCCCCCAACCATACTAGTTTAAAGTCTCCCCAGTAGCCTTTGCAAATCTACCCGCCAGGATATTGGTCCCCCTCGAGTTCAAGTGCAACCCATCCTTTCTGTACAGGTCGCACCTTCCCCAAAAGAGGTCCCAATGATCCAGAAACTTGAATCCATACCCACTGCACCAGTCCCTCATCCACTCATTTATCCTCCACCTCGCTCCATTCCTACTCTCACTGTCGCGTGGCACAGGCAGTAATCCTGAGATTGTTACCTTTGCAGTCCTTCTCCTTAACTCTCTACCTAACTCTCTAAATTCTTCTTTCAGGACCTCTTCTCTTTTTTTTACCTATGTCGTTGGTACCTATATGTACCACAACCTCAGGCTCCTCTCCCTCCCATTTCAGGATTTCTTCGACACGTTCAGACAAATCACTGACCCTGGCACCAGGGAGGCAAACTATCATCCGGGTCTCCTGTCTGCGTCCACAGAAACGCCTATCCGACCCCCTGACTATAGAGTCCCCTATTACAATTGCCCTCCTCTTCTTTTCCTTACCCTTCTGAGCACCAGGACCGGTCTTTGTGCCAGAGGCCCGGCCGCTGTCGCTGCCCCCAGGTAGGCCGTCTCCACCACCATTACTCAAACATGAGTACTTATTTTCAAGGTGTACAGCCACTGGGGTACTCACCAGTCCCTGCCTCTGCCCATTGCCCTTCCTAACTGTGACCCAGTTTTCTGTCTCCCGTGGTCTTGGAGTGACCACCTCCCTGTAACTCCTTTCTATGACCTCCTCGCTCTCCCTGAGCAGACAGAGGTCATCGAGTTGCTGCTCCAGGTTGTATGAGAAAAGATTGAAATGACTTGGCTTGTATTCACTGGAGTTTAGAAGGATGAGGGGATATCTTATAGAAACATATAAAATTGGTCGGAAGGGAGAGTGGACGCTGGCGCGGTTTAGCTGCCGCTGCTCTCTCTTCACATTGTGTTTCTGATTTTTTAAATCTTTTTGAATTGAATTCTGTCTCTAATTTGTAGTATTGGTGGTGTTTTTATAACTTATTTTACTCCGATTTATGTTTCTCTGTTATATTCTGTAAGGTGTCCTTGAGACTTTTGTATAGGCGCCCACAAATAATATTTATTATTATTATTATTATTATTATTATAAAAGGACTGGACAAGCTAGATGCAGGAAAAATGTTCCCAATGTTGGGCGAGTCCAGAACCAGGGGCCACAGTCTTAGAATAAAGGGGAGGCCATTTAAGACTGAGGTGAGAAAAAACCTTTCCACCCAGAGAGTTGTGAATCTGTGGAAGTCCCTGCCACAGAGGGCAGTGGAGGCCAAATCACTGGATGGATTTCAGAGAGAGTTAGATAGAGCTCTAGGGGCTAGTGGTGTCAAGGGATATGGGGAGAACTCAGGCACGGTTATTGATAGGGGACGATCAGCCATGATCACAATGAATGGCGGTGCTGGCTCGAAGGGCCGAATGGCCTCCTCCTGCACCTATTTTCTGTGTTTCTATGTTTCTATGTTGTTTAGAAGTAACGAGAATGGGTTCCAACTCATAGCTGAGATCGATTTCGAGACTTTTAATTTCTCCTTTTAGAGAGGCATTTACTTCTTCTATGCGGACATATATCTTATCGATCTTTTCACAGATTTCTGCTCTCCCAGCAGCGATCTCCGACTTTACAACCGCAAGTTGCTCACACAATAAAGTTTTGATTTCTTCCACCAAAGGTTGTTTAGCTGCTTCCATACTTGAAGTGGAGGCTTCTTCTTCAGAGGCTTCTTCACTTTCCATATTTTCACAGGGCGTTTCTTCCGAGGTGATTGAGACCCTTTAGGAACTGTAGGAAGTCTTCTTGTAGGGTATCTTTTACCAGTCATTTAAAATACCGGAGTCGATTTCTGATGACATCACTTACGCGACAACAAGCGTCTGCCGGTAGGTGATTTCTTCTGTCCGTTCTTATGTATTATCGGCCGTTTTAGCGATTTCAACGGAGCGGAGCTAAATGGCGCACGTCTTAGGTCACCATAGCGCCACCGGAAGTCCTAAATTCTCAGATTTTCTTTGTTATACTTTGACCGCTCAATCTCTCTAGATTAAAATTGCCTCTTTTTATCAACAGCACAGAGACATCAAGAGGCAGTGAGCAGTAGAACACAACAAGAGACACAACAAGAAAGAACTTAATAAATCTCATCTTTAACATTTAAATTGTTGTTATATTTTAAGAGATTCACATTTTAAACTTTAATAAATCCTTTTTTGCACTTGCCATGCCTGCGTGTTCTTCATCATAATGGGAACCTAATAGGCAGGAATGGCTGCGCTGTCGGAGAGCCACTAAGAGTGCATAGGGAGGGAGTTTGAGGGGGAATGGACTGAATGCATGGGGGGAGAGGAATGGCAAGGAGCAGAGTGTGGGGGGGGGGGGTGTAGGGAGGAGGGGTGACTGAGTGAACTGCCACCACACCAGCCGTGAGTGACTGGACTGCCAGCCCACCAGACATGAGTAAGTGAACTGCCAGCCCACCAGCTGTAAGTGACTGAAGTGCCAGCCCACCAGCCATGACTCACTGAACTGCAGTTCCAAGAATCCATTCAGTCCACAAAGTCCATACTAGCCCTCTGGAAACCAGTGCCTTCAGCGTGCAACACCCATACTAGCGCTCCAGAGAACCACGTAAGGATAGACCTTCCTCCTTCTATGCTGTGATCTGTAATAAAAGATGCAAATGTCTAAAATTGATGGTCCACCCTCTCCCCCTTCTCTCTCTCACAGTCTGTCACCTGTTTTCGGCAGAATTTCTGTCAGTTTCTCAGCTGCCAGCCCGCCAGGCCTGAGTTACTGAGCTGCCAGGCTGCCATGCCTGAGTGACTGAGCTGCCAGGCCTGATTGACTGAGCTGCCACGCCACAGTGACTCAGCTGCCAGGGGCGCCGGGAGATGGCTGCCCTGCTCTGTTCGTATTTTCTTTCCTTTTGTTACTTTTTAGTGCGTTAAAAGCTTGTTTTAATGTTCTTCGATTTGATTTATGTGGGGGGAGGGGGGAGGGGATCGGGGGAAACTTTTTTTCAGGTTCTTACCTTCCCGGAAATGCGATCAATTTTCAGATCACATTCTCCGGGCTCTGCGGCCTACCATCGATGGAGCTGGAAGCCTACTCAGACTGTCGTGAGCCCCACCACGGGGCGCGGACATACATTAGAGCTGATCCCTTGCCTGTGATCGCTCCCACTGCGACTACCGCGGAATCAACACCAAGGGCTCGCAGTCTCGGGTGAGGCCGAGTCGGGAGCTTCAACGTCGCGGAAGGTTCACCAGCCCCGATGCGAAGTTTGATCGTCCAGTGCGGGGGAGCTGACATCCCCCCGATACAGAATCAGATCGCCTCGACGCAGAGGGCCCGTACGCCGCCGGCTACGGGAGTTAAGATCACGGCCCACGATTGAGGAAAAACAAAGGAAGAGACTTGAACTGTATTTTGCCTTCCATCACAGTGAGGAATGTGTAGGAGTCACTGTCGTGGATGTTCATGTTAAATGTGTTTTTTTGAGTGATCTGATGCTTTTAATTGTATGACTGACCTGGCCAATGAAATTTCTTGTATGTTGCAAAACATACTTGGCGAATAAAGTGTGATTCTGTGATTCAGAATCCACTCGGCCCACAATGTCCATATTAGCCCTCTGGAAACCAGGCCTTTTGGCCCACAACACCCATGCTAGTGCTCCAGGACGCCCCCCACCCCCACTGGCCAGCAATATTGGAATTGGTGGAGAGGTGGAAGATTGTGTTGGGGGACCAGCACCATGTGATGCTGGGACCCAACGGGTCCCACTTGGTCTAGTATTCATTATAAATCATATATCACACACACACACATATATATTTCTCCAGTTTCTTTCTTGTCATCTCTAATTATTTGTTTCTAATTACTTTTTATTTTTTAAAAAATTATAATTTTCTTTTTTCATTCATTCATTCAACCTGTGTCCCTGTATCAAATGTGTATGTGGATGTGTATGTGGATGTAGTGGGCTGAAAGTGACGGGGAGAAGAGACAAGACAGCCCCGGTAGTGGGGGTGGGGGGGGGGGGGCAGTGGGGATCCATCATTGTGGCTGGTACACAAAAATGCTGGAGAAACTCAGCGGGTGCAGCAGCATCTATGGAGCGAAGGAAATAGGTAACGTTTCGGGCCGAAACCCTTCTTCAGACCATTGTGGCTGTCAGGCAGCAACTCTACCGCTGCGCATGCGCCTCCCTCGCCACCCGCCCTCCGTCACTCACCGCTGTCGTCATCACCGCGCGTGGAGGGCAGGCAGCGCGGCCGTGACGTCATTTCCGGGATGAGGCCCTGCGCTCGCTTCCGTCTCGTCTGGTCTCCCCCCGTGGTCCTCCGGGCCGGTCCTCCAGGTGAGCCGCGGGCGGGCGGCTCGAGGCTCCGGCCTCACACCGGGAGACACACAGGGACCGCCCGCCCGCCAGCCACTGGCGTTGGCGCTTGGAGCGGAGCGGAGGCTCGGAGATGTTGAAGGCCGGGCCGCAACACCGTCATCTCGGGGATGCTCCCCCCCCACTCAATCACCCTCCCCCCTCCCCCACATAGTATGTGACATACCTCCCCTCCCCCACATACCCCCTCCCCTTCCCCACTCACCCCCTCCCCCTTCCGAACTCACCCCTCCCCCCTTCCCCACTCACCCCCTCCCCCTTCCGAACTCACCCCTCCCCACTCCCCCCTTCCCCACACCCCCTCCCCCACACACCCCTCTCCCCTTCCCCCCTCTCCCCTCCCCACTCACCCCTCGCCCCCTCCCCCACACACCGCTCCCCCCTTCCCCACTCACCCCCTCCCCCCACTCACCCCCTCCCCCCACTCACCCCTGCCCCCACACACCGCTCACCCCCGCCATTCACCCTTCACCCCTCCGCCACTCACCCCCTCCCCCACACACACCCTTCCCCTTCCCCATTCACCCCTCCTGCACTCACACCCTCCCCCACACCCCCCCCCCTCACCATTCCCCCCCACACAACCCTCCCCCAATCAGCCCAACCCCATTCACCCCTCCCACACTCACCTCCACTCTCCTCGACCCCTGCCCCCCCTTCAGGCACCAGTAATGTTCACATGTTAGTAATGTCCTGTTTGCAAGCTTGTTGACCCTCTGTGTTCCCCTCCTGCAGGGTTTAGGAGCAGTTGCTGTGGACGGAGAGACGGGACATGAGCAGCCATTGAGGGCGGCCAGGGTGCCGGTGAGTGCCCCGCCCCCATCTGGTGGGGGAGTAGTGTCGGGGATGAGGGGAGCGGGAGTGGTCTGGACTGAGAGAGAAAAAGAAAGAGAGAAAGACAGAGATAGAGATAGAGAGACAGAGATAGAGAGACAGAGATAGAGAGACAGAGAGAGAGGCAGGGAGAGAGCGACAGTGAAAGAGAGACAGAGTGAGTGAGAGAGACAGAGTGAGAGAGACAGAGTGAGAGAGAGAGAGAGACAGAGAGAACGATGGAGAGAGAGACAGACGGTCAGAGAGAGGGAGACGGAGAGAGATAGAGAGGGAGAGAGGCAGAGAGATAGAGGCAGAGAGATAGAGGCACAGAGACGGAGAGAGAGACAGCAAGAGAGGGAGAGAGGTTCAGAGAGAAAGAGAGAGACAGCGGGAGAGAGATACAGAGAGGGGGGGCGAAGAGACAGAGGGAGAGAGAGAGGGAGAGACAGACAGTGAGAGAGGCAGATAGAGAGAGAGACAGACACACAGGGAGAGAGAGATAGGGAGAGAGATGCAGAGACAGATACAGACAGAGAGAGAGACACAGAGAGAGAGAGAAAGAGATACAGCGAGATAGCGAGCGAGATAGCGAGATAGAGACAAGGAGAGAGAGAGACAGTGAGACAGAGAGAGAGAGAGAGAGAGAGAGAGAGAGAGAGAGAGTGAGACAGAGAGAGACAGACAGAGAGTACAGAGGAGATTTACTAGAATGTTGCCTGGGTTTCAGCATCTAAGTTACAGAGAAACGTTGAACAAGTTAGGTCTTTATTCTTTGGAGCGCAGAAGGTTAAGGGGGGACTTGATAGAGGTCTTTAAAATTATGAGAGGGATGGACAGAGTTGACATGAATAAGCTTTTTCCATTGAGAGTAGGGAAGATTCAAACAAGAGGACATGATTTGAGAATTAAGGGACAAAAGTATAGGGGTAACATGGTACTAAGGAAGACATAAATAATCTGCCGGAAATAGCAGGGGACCGCGGGTCAAAGGAGATGGAGGAACTGAGTGAAATCCAGGTTAGTTGGGAAGTGGTGTTGGGTAAATTGAATAGATTAAATGCCGATAAATCACCAGGGCCAGATAGGCTGCATCCTAGAGTACTTAAGGAAGTAGCTCCAGAAATAGTGGATGCATTAGTGATAATTTTTCAAAACTCTTTAGATTCTGGAGTAGTTCCTGAGGATTCGAGGGTAGCAAACGTAACCCCACTTTTTAAGAAGGGAGGGAGAGAGAAAACGGGGAATTACAGACCAATTAGTCTAACATCGGTAGTGGGGAAACTGCTAGAGTCAGTTATTAAAGATGGGATAGCAGCACATTTGGAAAGTGGTGAAATCATTGTACAAAGTCAGCATGGATTTACGAAAGGTAAATCATGTCTGACGAATCTGATAGAATTTTTTGAGGATGTAACTAGTAGAGTGGATAGGGGAGAACCAGTGGATGTGTTGTATCTGGACTTTCAGAAGGCTTTCGACAAGGTCCCACATAAGAGATTAGTATACAAACTTAAAGCACACGGTATTGGGGGTTCAGTATTGATGTGGATAGAGAACTGGCTGGCAAACAGGAAGCAAAGAGTAGGAGAAAACGGGTCCTTTTCACAATGGCAGGCAGTGACTAGTGGGGTACCGCAAGGCTCAGTGCTGGGACCCCAGCTATTTACAATTTATATTAATGATCTGGATGAGGGAATTGAAGGCAACATCTCCAAGTTTGCGGATGACACTAAGCTGGGGGGCAGTGTTAGCTGTGAGGAGGATGCTAGGAGACGGCAAGGTGACTTGGATAGGCTGGGTGAGTGGGCAAATGTTTGGCAGATGCAGTATAATGTGGATAAATGTGAGGTTATCCACTTTTGTGGCAAAAACAGGAAAGCAGACTATTATCTAAATTGTGGCCGATTAGGAAAAGGGGAGATGCAGCGAGACCTGGGTGTCATGGTACACCAGTCATTGAAAGTAGGCATACAGGTGCAGCAGGCAGTGAAGAAAGCGAATGGTATGTTAGCTTTCATAGCAAAAGGATTTGAGTATAGGAGCAGGGAGGTTCTACTGCAGTTGTACAGGGTCTTGGTGAGACCATACCTGGAGTATTGCGTACAGTTTTGCTCTCCAAATCTGAGGAAGGACATTATAGCCATAGAGGGAGTGCAGAGAAGGTTCACCAGACTGATTCCTGGGATGTCAGGACTTTCATATGAAGAAAGACTGGATAGACTTGGCTTATACTCGCTAGAATTTAGGAGATTGAGAGGGGATCTTATAGAAACGTACAAAATTCTTATGGGGTTGGACAGGCTAGATGCAGGAAGATTGTTCCCGATGTTGGGGAAGTCCAGGACAAGGGGTCACAGCTTAAGGATAAGGGGGAAATCCTTTAAGACCGAGATGAGAAAAAACTTTTTCACACAGAGAGTGGTGAATCTCTGGAACTCTGCCACAGAGGGTAGTTGAGGCCAGTTCATTGGCTATATTTAAGAGGGAGTTAGATGTGGCCCTTGTGGCTAAAGGGATCAGGGGGTATGGAGAGAAGGCAGGTACGGGATACTGAGTTGCATGATCAGCCATGATCATATTGAATGGTTCGAAGGGCCGAATGGTCTACTGCACCTATTTTCTATGTATCTATGAGGGGGAACTTCTTTACTCAGAGGGTGGTAACTGTGTGGAATGAGCTTCCAGTGGAAGTGGTGGAGGCAGGTTCGATTTTATCATTTAAATATAAATTGGATAGGTATATGGACGGGAAAGGAATGGAGGGTTATGGTCTGAGTGCAGGTAGATGAGACTAGGTGAGAGTGAGTGTTCGGCACGGACTAGAAGGGCCGAGATGGCCTGTTTCCGTGCTGTAATTGTTATATGGTTATATAGATAAGGAGAGAGACAGACAGAGGGAGAGAGAGACCGAGAGAGAGAGAGACCGAGAGAGAGAGAGACCGAGAGAGAGAGACAGAGTGAGAGACAGAGTGAGAGACAGAGTGAGAGACAGAGTGAGAGACAGAGTGAGAGAGAGAGACAGAGACACACACAGGGAGAGAGAAAGAGAGACAGACGCAGGGAGTGAGAGACAGACGCAGGGAGGGAGAGACAGCGAGACACATACAGAGAGAGACACAGAGAGAGTGACAGAAAGAGAGAGAGAGAGAGAGACAGAGAGACACACACAGGGAGAGAGAAAGATAGACAGACGCAGGGAGGGAGAGACAGCGAGACACATACAGATAGAGACACACAGAGACACAGAGAGAGAGTGACAGAAAGAGAGAGAGAGAGAGAGAGACAGAGTGAGACAGCGAGAGATATACAGATACAGAGAGAGAGAGACAGTCACAGATACAGAGTGAGACCGAGGGGGAGACAGAGAGAGAGACAGACAGAGAGTGAGAGACAGAGAGAGTTGAGGAGAGAGGGAGAGAGGTACAGAGAGAGAGAGAGAGACAGCGAGGGACACCGAGAGTGAGACAGAAAAAGAGAGAGAGAGAGAAAGACAGAAAAAGAGAGAGAGGCAGAGATACAGTTTGACCGAGAGACAGAGAGAGAGCAACAGGGAGAGAGAGAGAGAGAGAGAGATCGATCGAGACAGACAGACAGAGGGAGAGAGAGACCGAGAGAGTGAGAGGCCGACACAGGGAGAGAGAGAGAAAGTCAGAGTGACAGAGAGAGACAGCGAGAGAGATACAGAGTGAGACTGCGAGAGAGGGAGGGAGAGAGAGAGACAGACAGACAGACAGAGAGTGAGACAGACAGAGGTGAGGAGAGGGAGGGAGAGGCACAGAGACAAACATAATAATAATAATAATGAATTTTATTTACGGGCGCCTTATACCGAGGTCTCAAGGACACCTTACAGAGATTTATAGGAAACATATAATCAGAATAAAAAATAAGTTAGAAAGACCAATACACAAATCAGGGACAGAATTCCTTCTAAAAACACAAAAAAGAAAATCAGAAGCACAATTTGAGGAGAGAGCAGCGGCAGCGAAACCGCGCCAGCGTCCACTCTCCCCTCCGACCGCCATCTTGAACACAGACTAACAAATACAATTACAAACAATTACATACAAAAATCATCCCCCCACAATGATTTCCACTGTGGGGGAAGTCACAATGTCCAGTCCCCAGCCCCAGTTCACCCAAAAAAGTCAGGCCAAATAGAGAGAGAGACAGACAGAGAGAGAGAGACAGAGAACCACAGAGAGAGAGGGCGAGAGATAGACAACAGGTGCAGGAGTAGGCCATTCGGCCCTTCGAGCCAGCACCGCCATTCAATGTGATCATGGCTGATCATCCCCAATCAGTACCCCGTTCCTGCCTTCTCCCCATATCCCCTGACTCCGCTATTTTTAAGAGCCCTATCTAGCTCTCTCTTGAAAGCATCCAGAGAACCTGCCTCCACCGCCCTCTGAGGCAGAGAATTCCACAGACTCACCACTCTCCGTGAGAAAAAGTGATTCCTCGACTCCGTTCTAAATGGTTACTCATTCTTAAACTGTGGCCCCTGGTTCTGGACTCCCCCAACATCAGGAACATATTTCCTGCCTCTAGCGTGTCCACGCCCTTAACAATCTTATACGTCTCAATGAGATCCCCTCTAATCCTTCTAAACTCCAGAGTGTACAAGCCCAGCTACTCCCTCAATAGCAAGAATGTCCTTCCTCAAATTAGGGGACCAAAACTGCACATAATACTCCAGGTGTGGTCTCACTAGGTCTGTGTACAACTGCAGAAGGACCTCTTTGCTCCTATATTCGATTCCTCATGTTATAAAGGCCAACGTGACATTCGCTTTCTTCACTGCGTGCTGTACCTGCATGCTTACTTTCATAGACTGATGTACAAGGACCCCCAGATCCCGTTGTACTTCCCCTTTTCCCAACTTGACGCCATTTAGATAGTAATCTGCCTTCCTGTTTTTGCTACCAGTGGATAACCTCATATTTATCCGCATTAAACCTCATCTGCCATGCATCTGCCCACTCCCCCAACCTGCATTCTCATAGTATCCTCCTCACAGTTCACACTGCCACCAAGCTTTGTGTCATCTGCAAATTTGCTAATGTTACTTTGAATCCCTACATCCAAATCATTGATGTATATTGTAAATAGCATCGAGCACCGAGCCTTGCGGTACCCCACTAATCACAGCCTGCCATTCTGAAAGGGACCCGTTAATCCCTACTCTTTGTTTCCTGTCTGCCAACCACTTCTCTATCCATGTCAGCACTCTACCCCCAATACCATGTGCCCTAATTTTGCCCACTAATCTCATATGTGGGACCCTTATCAAATGCTTTCTGAAAGTCCAGGTACACTACATCCACTGGCTCTCCCTTGTCCATTTTCCTCATTACATCCTCAAAAAATTCCAGGAGATTAGTCAAGCATGATTTCCCCACCATGATCTCCAGCATCTTCCCCACCACCGATGTCAGGCTAACTGGTCTATAATTCCCTGTTTTCTTTCTCCCGCCTTTCTTAAACAGTGGGATAGCATTAGCTACCCTCCAATCCACATGAACTGATCCTGAGTCTATAGAACATTGGAAAATTATCACCAATACATCCACGATTTCTAGAGCCACTTCCTTAAGTACCCTGGGATGCAGACCATCAGGCCCCGGGGATTTATCAGCCTTCAGTCCCATCAGTCTATCCAACACCATTACCTGCCTAATGTGGGTTTCCTTCAGTTCCTCCGTCACCCCAGATCCTCTGGCCACTACTATATCAGGAAGATTTTTTGTGTCCTTAGTGAAGACAGATCCAAAGTACCTTTTCAACTCATCTGCCATTTCTTTGTTCCCCATAATAAATTCACATTTTTAGGTCTTCAAGGGTCCAACTTTGGTCTTAACTATTTTTTTCCTCTTCACATACCTAAAGAAGCTTTTACTATCCTGCTTTATATTCTTGGCTAGCTTACCTTCGTACCTCATCTTTTCTCCCCGTATTGTCTTTTTAGTTATCTTCTGTTGTTCTTTAAACATTACCCAATCCTCTTGCTTCCCGCTCACCTTTTCTACGTTGTACTTTGAGATAGTGAGAGACGGAGCGAGAGAGACGGAGAGAGAGATGGCGAGAGAGAGACGGAGCGAGGGGGGAGAGAGAGAGACACACACACACAGAGGGAGATGTAGAGACAGCGAGAGATACAGATACAGAGAGAGAGAAATAGAAAGAGACAGTCAGAGACAGAGGGAGAGAGACAGAGATACAGAGAGAGAGAGAGACATACAGAGAGAGACGGAGAGAGAAAGAGAGACAGACACGGAGAGAGAGACAGAGAGATAGACAGACAGCGAGAGGGAGAGAAAGAGGGACAGATACAGAGAGAGAGACAGCTAGCAATAGACGGCGAGGGAGAGACAGCGAGGGAGATACAGAGTGAGACCGAGAGAGACAAAAAGAGAGACAAGGAATCCAGAGAGAGAGAGAGGGGGGCAGAGAGAGGGAGATAAAGAGATACCATGAGACAGAAAGAGAGAGAGAGAGAGACAGGGATAGAGAGAGAGAGAGAGAGACAGGGATAGAGAGACAGATAGAGAGACAGTGAGACAGAGAGAAAGAGAGAGATACAGAGGGAGATAGAGAGACAGACAGCGAGAGAGATATGGATACAGAGAGAGAGACAGAGTAAGACAGAGAGACAGAAAGCGAGTCAGACTCTCAGAGAGATAGAGGGAGAGAGACAGAGAGGGGGAGAGAGAGGGAGAGAGACAGACATAGAGAGAGACAGAGACAGACAGAGAGATACAGAGAGAGAGAGACATACAGACAGACAGAGTGAGACAGAGAGGGAGAAAGAGACAGACACAGAAGGAGAGAGAGAGAGACAGAAACAGTGAGAGAGAGAGACTGAGGGAGATACAGTGAGACCGAGAGAGAGAGAAAAGAGAGGCAGGGATACAGAGAGAGGGGGAGAGAGAAAGAGACAGAGAGAGATACAGAGGGAGAGATAGAGATAGAGAGGGAGAGGGAGACAGAGAGAGTGAGAGCGAGAGAGATACAGAGTGAGACAGACAGTGAGGGAGAGAGATAGGGAGAGACAGAGATAGACAGACGGAGAGAGAGAGAGAGAGAGGGAGAGACAGAGTGAGACAAAGAGAACGTGAGTGACAGAGTGAGAGAGAGAGAGAGAGAAAGAGAGACAGGCACAGGGAGAGAGAGAGACAGACAGCGAGACAGATACAGAGAGAGAGAGAGACAGACTGACAGAGAGAGAGACGGAGAGAGAGACAGAGAGTCGAGGAGAGAGGGAGAGAAACAGAGAGGAGAGAGGGAGAGAGACAGAGAGAGGGAGAGACAGACAGGGCCAGACAGACACACAGAGAGAGAGACGGGGAGAAACAGAGAGACAGAGACAGAAACAGAGAGAGAGAGAGAGAGAGAGTGAGAGGCAGAGACAGACAGACAGAGATGGAGAGAGGGAGAGACAGAGAGGGGAGAGAGACACACACACAGAGGGAGATAGAGAACTAGGCAGAGAGACAGAGGGGGAGAGAGACAGACAGACACGGAGAGAGAGACAGAAAGAGGCAGAGATAGAGAGACAGTGAGAGACACAGAGAGAGGGTGAGGGGTACAGAGAGAGAGAGCGGGCGAGAGACAGAGAGAGATAGATACAGGGAGAGAGAGACAGACACGGGGAGATAGAGAGACAGAGAGAGGGACAGAGAGACAGAGAGAGACCCAGAGTGACAGAGGGAGAGAGAGAGACAGAGAGGGAGAGGGAGAGAGACACAGAGAGAGAGAGAGAGACAGAGATAGAGGGAGAGGGGGAGAGAGAGAGGGAGACAGAGACAGACAGAGAGGGAGAGAGGAAGACAGGAAGAGAGAGAGGGAGACGGAGAGAGAATCAGAGAGGGAGACAGACAGAGGCAGAGAGAGACAGGGGGAGGCAGAGAGCGAGAGTGCAGATAGATCGAGAGAGACAGAGGGACAGAGAGAGTGACAAAGAGAGCGACAGGGAGAGAGAGGAGAGAGATACAGAAGAAAGGGAAGAGAGAGAGAGAGAGAGAGAGAGAGACAGAGAGAGAATGACAGAGAGAGTGACAGAGTCATAGAGAGAGACAGAAGGGGAGAGAAAGAGAGACAGAGAGAGATGCAGAGACAGTGAGAGAGAGATAGAGAGACAGAAAGAGGATCAGAGAGAGAGAGGGACAAAGAAAGAGAGAGAGAGCAGACAGACAGGGAGAGAGAGAGAGAGAGAGAGAGAGACAGACAGACACAGAGAGAGACAGAAAGGCAGAAAGAGTGAGGGAGAGGGACAGAGCGAGCGGGGGAGTGACAGAGAGATATAGATACAGAGAGAGGGAGAGAGAGAGACAGAGGGAGATAAAGAGACAGAGAGAGACAGCGAGAGAGATGGAGAGAAAGAGAGAGTGAGAGATACAGAGAGAGAGACACTCGGAGGCAGAGAGAGACAGTGAGCGACAGGAGAAAGAGACAGAGTGAGAGGGGGAGAGGGAGAGAGAGACAGACAGACAGACACAGAGGGAGAGGCAGAGAGAGTGACATAGATAGATCGAGAGGGAGAGAGAGTGACAAAGAGAGAGAGAAAGAGATGAGAGAGAGAGAGACGGAGAGAAAGAGACAGAGACAAAGAGTGAGAGGGAGGCAGAGAGCGAGAGAGAGGGAGAGAAAGGGAGAGGGAGACAGAGAGAATCAGAGAGAGACAGAGAGATAGAGACAGACAGACACAGAGAAACAGAGAGACTGAGAGAGAGAGACACAGAGATAGAGAGAGAGAGGGAGAGAGAGAGAGAGACAGACAGGGAGAGAGTGAGAGATAGAGAGAGGGATGAGAGTGAGACAGAGAGAGAGAGAGAGAGGGGGACAGAGAGAGAGACAGGGAGAGAGAGAGAGAATGAGGGAGAAAGAGGGAGAGGGAGACGGAGAGAGAATCAGAGAGGGAGACAGAGATAGAGACAGACAGACAGAGCGCAAGAGAGACAGACACAGGGAGAGAGACAGCGAGAGAAAGAGAAAGACAGACAGAGAGAGAACGAGAGAGGCAGAGAGAGAGGGGAACAGAGAGTGAGAGAAAGACAGAGACACAGAGTGGGGAAGGGTAGAGAGAGGGAGAGAGGGAGAGAGACAGAGTGAGCGAGACTGAGTGAGAAAGAGAAAAAGAGAGACAGCGAGAGAAAGACGGAGAGAGAGCGTGAGACAGGCAGAGAGAGCGAGAGAGACAGATAGAGACAGAGACGGAGACAGGGAGAGAGTGAGGCTAGAGAGGGAGACAGAAAGATAGAGAGAGCCTGAGAGACACGAGAAACTGGGGATGGGTAGAGAGAGTCAGAGGGAGAGACAGAAAGAGAGAGAGAGAGGGATAGAGAGAGACTGATAAAGAGAGAGAGAGAAAGGGAGAGAGACAGAAAGAGACAGGCAGAGAGAGAGGGAGACACAGAGAGAGACAGAGAGAGAAAGAGATAGAGACAACGAGAGAGACACAGGGAGAGAGATAGAGAGAGGGAGAGGGAAATAATTGGAAAGAGCTGTGCTTTTCAAGGGAAATTGGACACGGTTCGGAAAAAGAGAGAGATCTACAATGATTATAGGCAGCATGGAGTAAATGAGGTGCTTGAGGGGTATAAAGAATGTAAAAAGAATCTTAAGAAATAAATTAGAAAAGCTAAAAGAAGATACGAAGTTGCCTTGGCAAGTAAGGTGAAAGTAAATCCAAAGGGTTTCTACAGCTATATTAATAGCAAAAGGATAACATGGGATAAAATTGGTCCATTAGAGAGTCAGAGTGGACAGCTATCTGCAGAGCCAAAAGAGATGGGGGAGATATTGAACAATTTCCTTTCTTCGGTATTCACCAAGGAGAAGGATATTGAACTATGTGAGGTAAGGGAAACAACTAGAGTAGCAATGGAAACTATGAGGATCAAAGAAGAGGAAGTACTGACACTTTTGAAAAATATAAAAGTGGATAAGTTCAGGTCCCAACAGGATATTCCCTAGGACATTGAGGGAAGTTAGTGTAGAAATAGCAGGGGCTATGATAGAAATATTTCAAATGTCATTAGAAACGGGAATGGTGCCGGAGGATTGGCGTACTGCGCTTGTTGTTCCATTGTTTAAAAAGGGTTCTAAGAGTAAACCTAGCAATTATAGACCTGTTAGTTTGACGTCAGTGGTGGGCAAATTAATGGAAAGGATACTTAGAGATAATATATATAATCATCTGGATAAACAGGGTCTAATTAGGAACAGTCAACATGGATTTGTGCCTGGAAGGTCATGTTTGACTAATCTTGAATTTTTTTAAGAGGTTACTCGGGAAATTGATGAGGGTAAAGTGGTAGATGTTGTCTATATGGACTTCAGTAAGGCCTATGACAATGTTCCACATGGAAGGTTGGTTAAGAAGGTGCAATTGTTGGGTTTTAATAGTGGAGTAGCAAGATGGATTCAACGGTGGCTGAATGGGAGATACCAGAGAGTAATGGTGGATAACTGTTTGTCAGGTTGGAGGCCGGTGACTAGTGGGGTGCCTCAAGGATCTGTGTTGGGTCTGTTGTTTGTCATATACATCAATGATCTGGATGATGGAGTGGTAAATTGGATTAGTAAGTATGCAGATGATACTAAGATAGGTGGTGGTGTGGATAATGAAGTAGATTTTCAAAGTCCTCAGAGAGATTTAGGCCATTTGGAAGAGTGGGCTGAAAGATGGCAGATGGAGTTTAATGCTGATCAGTGTGAGGTGCTACATCTTGGCAGAATAAAGCAAAATAGGACGTACATAATAATAATAATAGATTTTATTTATATAGCGCTTTTCAGGACTCAAAGTCGCTTTACAATTGAGAGTCAGGAATAAACAAAACAAAATAGAGCAGTAAGACAGAGGGGAGGGGAACATGGGACTAAGGGTATGCAGAGGTGAAGAGATGGGTCTTGAGGCGGGATTGGAAGATGGTGAGGGACTCAGAATTTCGGACCGGTTGTGGGAGGGAATTCCAGAGCCTGGGAGCTTCCCTGGAGAAGGGTAAATGGTAGTGAATTGAGGAATGCAGTTGAACAGAGGGATCTAGGAATAACTGCATAGTTCCCTGAAGGTGGAATCTCATGTAGATAGGGTGGTAAAGAACGCTTTTGGTGTGCTGGCCTTTATAAATCAGAGCATTGAGTGTGGAAGTTGGGATGTAATGTTAAAATTGTACAAGGCATTGGTGAGGCCAATTCTGGAGTATGGAGTACAATTTTGGTCGCCTAATTATAGGAAGGATGTCAACAAAATAGAGAGAGTACAGAAGAGATTTACTAGAATGTTGCCTGTGTTTCAGCAACTAAGTTACAGAGAAAGGTTGAACAAGTTAGGTCTTTATTCTTTGGAGCGCAGAAGGTTAAGGGGGGACTTGATAGAGTCTTTAAAATAATGAGAGGGATAGAGAGAGTTGACGTGGATAAGCTTTTTCCATTGAGAGTAGGGAAGATTCAAACAAGAGGACATGATTTGAGAATTAAGGAACAAAAGTTTAGGGGTAACATGATGGGGAACTTCTTTACGCAGAGGGTGGTAGCTGTGTGGAATGAGCTTCCCATGGAAGTGGCGGAGGCAGGTTTCATTTTATTTAAAAATAAATTGGATAGGTATATGGACGTGAAAGGAATGGAGGATTATAGTCTGAGTGCAGGTAGATGGGACTAGGTGAGAGTAAGTGTTCGGCACGGACTAGAAAGGCCGCGATGGCCTGTTTCCGTGCTGTAATTGTTATATGGTTATATATGGGAGAGAGGGAGAGACAGAGAGAGAAACCGAGAGTGGGGAAGGGTAGAGAGAGAGGGAAAGGGAGAGGCAGGGAGAGAGAGTGTGAGATAGATAGATCGGGAGAGACAGAGAGAGTGACGGAGGCAGAGAGAAAGAGGTTGGAGAGAAACAGAGATACAGAAGGGAGAGAAGAGAGACAGATAGAGGGAGAGAGAGACAGACAGAGAGCGTGAGGCAGAGAGAGACAGGAAGTGACAGAGAGAAAGTCAGAGAGAGGGAGAGACGTGGGAGACAGAGAGACGGAAAGAGAGAGAGTGAGACAAAGGCAGTCAGGGAGACAGAGAGAGAGACAGAGGAACAGAGAGAGAGAGCAGAGAGAGACACAAAGGGACAGAGAGAGAAAGAGAGAGAGACAGACCGAGGGAGAGTGAGGGAGAGAGACAGACACAGAGGGAGAGAGGCAGAGACAGACAGAGAGAGAGGTGAGGAGAGCGGGAGAGAGAGGTACAGAGAGAGAGAGAGAGAGATAGATACAGAGAGAGTGAGAGAGACAGACACAGGGAGATAGAGAGACTGAGAGACAGACAGAGACAGAGGCAGCGAGAGAGACAGAGAGACATACAGAGAGAGAGAGAGAGAGGGTGACAGATTGAGACAGCGAGACTGAGAGACAGAGAGAGGGACAGAGCCAGACAGAGACAGACAGCGAGAGAGAGACCGAGAGAGAGACCGAGGGAGAGAGAGAGGGAGAGAGACTGACACACAGAGGGAGAGAGAGAGTGAGAGACAGAGAGATAGATAGAGAGAGACAGAGAGAGAGGTACTTCCCCAACATCGGGAACAATCTTCCTGCATCTAGCCTGTCCAACCTCTTAAGAATTTTGTAAGTTTCTACAAGATCCCCCCTCAATCTTCTAAATTCTAGCGAATACAAGCCGTCTATCCAGTCTTTCTTCATATGAAAGTCCTGACATCCCAGGAATCAGTCTGGTGAACCTTCTCTGTACTCCCTCTATGGCAAGAATGTCCTTCCTCAGATGAGAGACACACAGAGGGAGAGAGAGAGACAGCGAGAGACAGAGAGAGAGTGGGGAAGGGTAGAGAGTCTGAGAGAGAGAGAGGCAGAGTGACAGAGAGAGAGACAGACACAGACAGAGAGAGAGGGAGACAGAGATACAGACAGATGGGGAGAGAGAGACCCAGAGAGAGAGAGAGGGAGAGAGAGAGTCAGAGAGGGATAGAGAGATAGAGGGAGACAGGGAAACAGAGCAGAAAGAGAGACAGAGAGGGAAAGAGACAGTGACACAGAGAGAGAGATAGAGACGGAGAGCGAGAGAGAGACAGATAGAGACATACAGTGAGAGAGTCAGAGAGACAAAGAGTGAGACAGAGAGAGAGTCAAAAAGTGATGGAGTGAGAGACGGAGAGTGATGGAGTGAGGGAGACAGAGAGAGAGACAGGGAAGAGTGTAGAGATTAGATTAGATAGATTAGATTAGAGGGAGACAGAGAAAGAGAGACAGTGAGACAGAGCTTGAGACAGCGGCAGAGAGAGACAGACAGAGAGTGAGGGAAAGAGGGAGACTGAGTGGGGAAGGGTAGAGAGAGACAGAGGGAGAGACACGGAGAGACAGAGAGAGAAGTAGACAGAAAGGGAGAGAGTGAGCGAGACAGTGAGTGAGAGGGACAGAGAGAGAGAAAGAAAGACAGAGAGAGAGAGAGATAGAGACAGAGCGAGAGAGACAGAGACAGACAGAGAGTGAGAGAGAGATAGAGACAGAGAGACCGAAAGAGAGAGAGAGACAGAGAGTGAGTGAGACAGAGAGAGTTAGAGACAGAGTGAGTGAGTGAGACAGAGAGAGTTAGAGACAGAGTGAGAGACGGAGAGAGAGAGAGAGAGAGATGGAGTGAGAGAGACGGAGGCAGAGTGATGAAGTGAGAGGGAGATAGACAGACGGAGACAGACAGACGAGAGAAGAGAGAGAGAGAGAAACGGAGAGAAGAGCGACAGAGTGAGACAGAGACAGGGAGAGAGAAAGAGAGAGACAGACACAGGGAGATAGAGTGAGAGAGAAAGACAGAAAGAGAGAGATAGACAGGGAGAGGGACAGAGAGAAAGAGCGAGGCAGAGAGAGGGGGAGAAACGGAGACAGAGAGACATCCAGAGACAGACACAGGGAGAGAGTGAGACAGACAGACACCGAGAGAGAGACAGTCAGAGGAACAGAGAGAGAGAGAGGGGGGGGAGAGAGAGAGGGTGAGAGAGACAGACAGAGACACGGAGAGAGAGAGAAAGAGACAGAAAGAGAGAGAGTGAGACAGAGAGAGAGAGAGAGAGAAGTAGTGAGACAGGAACAGAATGAGAGAGAAAGAGACAGAGAGGGAGAGATGAACAGAGAGGGGGAGAGAGAGTCAGAGAGAGCACAGAGAGTGAGAGAGAGACAGAGATGAACAGAGGGAGACAGTGAGAGGGGCAGAGATAGACAGAGAGGGAGAGAGACACACAGAGATAGGGGGAGAGGGACAGAGAGAGACAGAGAGAGAGACAAACTCAGTCTGGCAACCCCTGATTTTAAAGAACTAGATGATACATCAAAACTAAGAATAATCCTTGGTGAAGGAAATACGGCACATCTTGGTGCACAATATGTAACAGCATGCCATAATCTGAGAGACGGTGAATGACCAATATGCACATATGCACGCACACACTAATTTACATTAACTGACACTAAGAAATTAATATTGAATTGCTAAACTTGCTATTCTGTTGTACTGCTTACAGCTGCAAGAACGTGTAGCAATCAATAAAGGGCTATAGGCCTATTGCGAGTTTATGTACAGGGACATATCTATCCATGCACTGTATACTTGTATTTATACTTATGCATTTTAAATATGTATGTCATGTTTTATACTTTGGCAATATAACAATGTACTTTTTATCATGCCAATAAAGTTTTTAAATTGAAATTGAGAGATAGACAGACAGAGAGAAAGAGCGAGGAAGAGAGGGAGAAATAGATTGACAGAGGAACAGAGAGAGACAGACAGTCAGAGAGAGACAGACAGAGAGACATAGATAGAGAGGGAGACAGAGAGAAAGACAGAAAGAGAGAGAGAGAGAGAGACAGTGAGGCAGAGAGAGACAGAGCGCAAGAGAGAGACAGGGAGAGAGACAGAGAGACAGAGAGAGGGAGAGAAAGACGGAGGATCAGAGAGAGTGATAGAGATTGACAGAGAGACAGACACAGGGAGAGACAGATGAACAGAGTGAGAGCGAGACAGAGAGAGACAGAAAGAGAGAGACAGAAAGAGGGTGACAGGCAGAGATAGAGAGCCAGACAGAAAGAGAGAGAGAGATAGAGAGCGATAGCGAGACTGGGAGAGAGACAGACAGACAGAGGAACAGAGAGAGAGGCAGATAGAGATATAGAGACAGAGACAGCGAGAAACTGCTAGTGGGGAGGGGTAGAGAGAGACAGAGAAACAGAGACGGAGAGAGTTACATAGATAGATCGAGAGAGAGAGCGACAGAGACAGAGGGAGACAGCGAGAGTGCAAGAGAGTCAGAGAGAGAGAGAGATGGGGACAGAGAAAGAAAGAGACAGAGTGAGAGAGAGAGAGAGGCAGAGAGAAACCGACAGAGCGCGTAGGAGAGAGACAGAGAGAGGGAGAGAGACAGAAAGAAAGAGAGTGAGAAAGAGAGAGACAGAGAGAGGGAGACAGAGACAGGGAGAGAGAGTTTGAGACGGAGAGAGCGTAAGACAGAGGCAGAGAGAGAGACAGAGAGACAACAAGAAACAGAGTGGGGAGGGGTAAAGAGAGAGAGAGAGAGAGAGAGGGAGAGACAGGGAGACAGAGAGAGACAGAGAAGGAGACGGAGAGAGGCATAGAGAGAGAGTGACATAGATAGATCGAGATACAGAGAGAGAGAGTAGGAGAGAGACAGACAGATGCAGACAGTGACAGAGAGAGACAGACAGTGACATGGAGAGAGAGTCAATGAGTCAGAGAGAGAGAGACAGAATGAGAGAGAGATAGCGAGACAGAGAGAGAGACAGACACAGAGACAGGGAGGAACGGAGAGAGGCAGATAGAGATATAGAGACAGAGAGACAGACAGAGACAGCGAGAAACATAGTGGGGAGGGGTAGAGAGAGACAGAGAAACAGAAAGAGAGAAAGCGACAGAGAGAGGGAGACCGAGAGAGACAGAGTGACAGACAGAGAGAGAGAGAGAGACAGACAGCGAGAAACAGAGATAGTGGGGAGGGGTAGAGAGAGGGAGAGAGAGAGGCAGAGAGAGAATGACATAGATAGAGAGACATCGAGAGAGAGAGAGAGAGAGACAGAGAGACAGTGGGAGAGAGAGACAGACAGTGACAGAGAGAGAGAGAGAGACAGGCAGGAAGAGAGAGAGAAAATAAGAGAGCTGGAGAGAGACAGAGAGGGGGACGGAGACGGAGAGAGAGGGACAGACAGAGAGAGAGACAGACAGACAGAGAGAGAGAGAGAGGGAGAGACACCGAGAGAGGCAGAGATGAACAGAGAGCGAGAGAGAGAGATCGAGGGAGAAACAGCGAGAGGGAGACAAAGAGATAGAGAGAAACATAGAAACATAGAAAATAGGTGCAAGAGGAGGCCCCTTTGAGCCAGCACCGCCATTCATTGTGATTATGGCTGATCGTCCCGAATCAATAACCCGTGCCTGCCTTCTCCCCATATCCATTGTTTCCACTAGCCTCTGGAGCTCTATCTAACTCTCTCCTAAATCCATCCAGTGACTTGGCCTCCACTGCCCTCTGTGGCAGGGAATTCCACAAATTCACAACTCTCTGGGTGAAAACGTTTTTTCTCACCTCAGTCTTAAATGGCCTCCCCTTTATTCTAAGACTGTGGCCCCTGGTTCTGGACTCGCCCAACTTGGGAAAAGTTTTCCTGCATCCAGCTTGTCCAGTCCTTTTATAATTTTATGTTTCTATAAGATTCCTCCTCATCCTTCCAAACTCCAGTGAATACCTGCCTAGTCTTTTCAACAGACAGACAGAGAGAGGGACAGAGAGAGAGAGAGAGAGACGGAGAGAGAGGGGGACAGAGAGAGACAGCGAAAAACAGAGAGCGTGCGGAGGGGTTGAGAGAGACAGAGAGGGAGAGAGAGAGAGGAGAGAAATGGAGAGAGAGAGACAGATAGATCGAGAGAGAGAGAGATACGGAGAGAGACAGAGAGAGAAAGAGACAGAGAGAAAGAGAGAGACACACAGCGATCAGAGAGAGAGAGAAAGAAAGAGACAGAGCGAGGGAAGGGTAGAGAGAGGGAAAGGGAGAGGCAGGGAGAGAGAGTGTGAGATAGATAGATCGGGAGAGACAGAGAGAGTGACAGAGGCAGAGAAATAGAGGTTGGAGAGAAACACAGAGAGATACAGAAGGGAGAGAAGAGAGAGACAGATAGAGGGAGAGAGAGAGACAGACAGAGAGCGTGAGGCAGAGAGAGACAGGAAGTGACAGAGAGAAAGTCAGAGAGAGGGAGAGACGTGGGAGACAGAGACGGAAAGAGAGAGAGTGAGACAATGGCAGTCAGGGAGACTGAGAGAGAGACAGAGAGGAACAGAGAGAGAGAGCAGAGAGAGAAAGAGAGAGAGAGACAGACCGAGGGAGAGTGAGGGAGAGAGACAGACACAGAGGGAGAGAGGCAGAGACAGACAGAGAGAGAGGTGAGGAGAGCGGGAGAGAGAGGTACAGAGAGAGAGAGAGAGAGAGAGAGATACAGAGAGAGTGAGAGAGACAGACACAGGGAGATAGAGAGACTGAGAGACAGACAGAGACAGAGGCAGCGAGAGAGACAGAGAGACATACAGAGAGAGAGAGAGAGAGAGAGTGGGTGACAGATTGAGACAGCGAGACTGAGAGACAGAGAGAGAGGGACAGAGCCAGACAGAGACAGACAGCGAGAGAGAGACCAAGAGAGAGAGGGAGAGAGACTGACACACAGAGGGAGAGAGAGAGTGAGAGACAGAGAGATAGATAGAGAGAGACAGAGAGAGAGGTGAGGAGAGAGGTACTTCCCCAACATCGGGAACAATCTTCCTGCATCTAGCCTGTCCAACCTCTTAAGAATTTTGTAAGTTTCTATAAGATCCCCCCTCAATCTTCTAAATTCTAGCGAATACAAGCCGAGTCTATCCAGTCTTTCTTCATATGAAAGTCCTGACATCCCAGGAATCAGTCTGGTGAACCTTCTCTGTACTCCCTCTATGGCAAGAATGTCCTTCCTCAGATGAGAGACACACAGAGGGAGAGAGAGAGACAGCGAGAGACAGAGAGAGAGTGGGGAAGGGTAGAGAGTCTGAGAGAGAGAGAGGCAGAGAGAGTGACAGGGAGAGAGAGACAGACACAGACAGAGAGAGAGGGAGACAGAGATACAGACAGATGGGGAGAGAGAGACCCAGAGAGATAGAGAGGGAGAGAGAGAGTCAGAGAGGGATAGAGAGATAGAGGGAGACAGGGAAACAGAGAGCAGAAAGAGAGACAGAGAGGGAAAGAGACAGTGACACAGAGAGAGAGATAGAGACGGAGAGCGAGAGAGAGACAGATAGAGACATACAGTGAGAGAGTCAGAGAGACAAAGAGTGAGACAGAGAGAGAGTCAAAAAGTGATGGAGTGAGAGACGGAGAGTGATGGAGTGAGGGAGACAGAGAGAGAGACAGGGAAGAGTGTAGAGATTAGATTAGATAGATTAGATTAGAGGGAGACAGAGAAAGAGAGACAGACAGACAGTGAGACAGAGAGCTTGAGACAGCGGCAGAGAGAGACAGACAGAGAGTGAGGGAAAGAGGGAGACTGAGTGGGGAAGGGTAGAGAGAGACAGAGAGGGAGAGACAGAGGGAGAGACAGAGAGAGAAGTAGACAGAAAGGGAGAGAGTGAGCGAGACAGTGAGTGAGAGAGACAGAGGGACAGAGAGAGAGAAAGAAAGACAGAGAGAGATAGAGACAGAGCGAGAGAGGTGGAGAAAGAGAGAGATAGAGACAGAGACAGACAGAGTGAGAGAGAGAGATAGAGACAGAGAGACCGAAAGAGAGAGAGAGACAGAGAGAGTGAGTGAGACAGAGAGAGTTAGAGACAGAGTGAGAGACAGAGAGAGAGAGAGAGAGATGGAGTGAGAGAGACGGAGGCAGAGTGATGGAGTGAGAGGGAGATAGACAGATGGAGACAGACAGACGAGAGAAGAGGGAGAGAGAGAGAAACGGAGAGAAGAGCGACAGAGTGAGACAGAGACAGGGAGAGAGAAAGAGAGAGACAGACACAGGGAGATAGAGAGAGAGAAAGAGAGAGATAGACAGGGAGAGGGACAGAGAGAAAGAGCGAGGCAGAGAGGGGGAGAAACGGAGACAGAGAGACATACAGAGACAGACACAGAGAGAGAGTAAGACAGACAGACACCGAGAGAGAGACAGTCAGAGGAACAGAGAGTGAGAGGGGGGGGGGCAGAGAGAGAGGGTGAGAGAGACACATAGAGTGAGAGAGACAGACAGAGACACGGAGAGAGAGAGAGAAAGAGACGGAGAAAGAGAGAGAGAGTGAGACAGAGAGAGAGAGAGAGAAGTAGAGAGACAGAGGAACAGAGAATGAGAGAGAAAGAGACAGAGAGGGAGAGATGAACAGAGAGGGGGAGAGAGTCAGAGAGAGCACAGAGAGTGAGAGAGAGACAGAGATGAACAGAGGGAGACAGTGAGAGGGGCAGAGATAGACAGAGAGGGAGAGAGACACACAGAGATAGGGGGAGAGGGACAGAGAGAGTGAGACGGAGAGAGAGAGATACAGAGAGAGACAAACTCAGTCTGGCAACCCCTGATTTTAAAGAACTAGATGATACATCAAAACTAAGAATAATCCTTGGTGAAGGAAATACGGCACATCTTGGTGCACAATATGTAACAGCATGCCATAATCTGAGAGACGGTGAATGACCAATATGCACATATGCACGCACACACTAATTTACATTAACTGACACTAAGAAATTAATATTGAATTGCTAAACTTGCTATTCTGTTGTACTGCTTACAGCTGCAAGAACGTGTAGCAATCAATAAAGGGCTATAGGCCTATTGCGAGTTTATGTACAGGGACATATCTATCCATGCACTGTATACTTGTATTTATACTTATGCATTTTAAATATGTATGTCATGTTTTATACTTTGGCAATATAACAATGTACTTTTTATCATGCCAATAAAGTTTTTTAATTGAAATTGAGAGATAGACAGACAGAGAGAAAGAGCGAGGAAGAGAGGGAGAAATAGAGATTGACAGAGGAACAGAGAGAGACAGACAGTCAGAGAGAGACAGGCAGAGAGAGACATAGATAGAGAGGGAGACAGAAAGAGAGAGAGAGAGAGAGACAGTGAGGCAGAGAGAGACAGAGAGCGCAAGAGAGACAGGGAGAGAGACAGAAATAGGGAGAGAAAGACGGAGGATCAGAGAGAGTGATAGAGATAGACAGAGAGACAGACACAGGGAGAGACAGAGATGAACAGAGAGTGAGAGCGAGACAGAGAGAGACAGAAAGAGAGAGACAGAAAGAGGGTGACAGGCAGAGATAGAGAGCCAGACAGAAAGAGAGAGAGAGATAGAGAGCGATAGCGAGACTGGGAGAGAGACAGACAGACAGAGGAACAGAGAGAGAGGCATATAGAGATATAGAGACAGAGAGACAGCGAGAAACTGCTAGTGGGGAAGGGTAGAGAGAGACAGAGAAACAGAGACGGAGAGTTACATAGATAGATCGAGAGAGAGAGCGACAGAGACAGAGGGAGACAGCGAGAGTGCAAGAGAGTCAGAGAGAGAGAGAGATGGGGACAGAGAAAGAAAGAGACAGAGTGAGAGAGAGAGAGAGAGGCAGAGAGAAACAGACAGAGAGCGCGTAAGAGAGGGAGAGAGACAGAAAGAAAGAGAGAGACAGAGAGAGGGAGACAGAGACAGGGAGAGAGAGTTTGAGACGGAGAGAGCGTAAGACAGAGGCAGAGAGAGAGACAGAGAGACAACAAGAAACAGAGTGGGGAGGGGTAGAGAGAGAGAGAGAGAGGGAGGGAGAGACGGAGACAGAGAGACTGAGAGAAGGAGACGGAGAGAGGCATAGAGAGAGAGTGACATAGATAGATCGAGATACAGAGAGAGAGTGGGAGAGAGACAGACAGATGCAGACAGTGACAGAGAGAGACAGACAGTGACATGGAGAGAGAGACAGACAGAGAGAGAGAGAGTCAATGAGTCAGAGAGAGAGACAGAATGAGAGAGAGATAGCGAGACAGAGAGAGAGACAGACACAGAGACAGGGAGGAACGGAGAGAGGCAGATAGAGATATAGAGACAGAGAGACAGACAGAGACAGCGAGAAACATAGTGGGGAGGGGTAGAGAGAGACAGAGAAACAGAAAGAGAGAAAGCGACAGAGAGAGGGAGACCGAGAGAGACAGTGACAGACAGAGAGAGAGAGACAGCGAGAAACAGAGATAGTGGGGAGGGGTAGAGAGAGAGGGAGAGAGAGAGAGGCAGAGAGAGAATGACATAGATCGAGAGAGAGAGAGAGACAGACAGAGAGACAGTGGGAGAGAGAGACAGACAGTGACAGAGAGAGAGAGAGAGAGACAGAGGCAGAAAGAGAGAGAGAAAATAAGAGAGCTGGAGAGAGAGACAGAGAGGGGGACGGAGAGGGAGAGACAGAGAGGGACAGACAGAGAGAGAGACAGACAGACAGAGAGAGAGACAGAGAGAGAGAGAGAGGGAGAGACACCGAGAGAGGCAGAGATGAACAGAGAGCGAGAGAGAGATCGAGGGAGAAACAGCGAGAGGGAGACAAAGAGATAGAGAGAAACATAGAAACATAGAAAATAGGTGCAAGAGGAGGCCCCTTTGAGCCAGCACCGCCATTCATTGTGATTATGGCTGATCGTCCCGAATCAATAACCCGTGCCTGCCTTCTCCCCATATCCATTGTTTCCACTAGCCTCTGGAGCTCTAACTCTCTCCTAAATCCATCCAGTGACTTGGCCTCCACTGCCCTCTGTGGCAGGGAATTCCACAAATTCACAACTCTCTGGGTGAAAACGTTTTTTCTCACCTCAGTCATAAATGGCCTCCCCTTTATTCTAAGACTGGCCCCTGGTTCTGGACTCGCCCAACTTGGGAAAAGTTTTCCTGCATCCAGCTTGTCCAGTCCTTTTATAATTTTATGTTTCTATAAGATTCCTCCTCATCCTTCCAAACTCCAGTGAATACCTGCCTAGTCTTTTCAACAGACAGAGACAGAGAGAGAGACAGAGAGAGACAGAGAGAGGGACAGAGAGAGAGAGAGCGAGAGAGAGAGAGAGACGGAGACTGAGGGGGACAGAGAGAGACAGCGAAAAACAGAGAGCGTGCGGAGGGGTTGAGAGAGACAGAGAGGGAGAGAGAGAGAGGAGAGAAATGGAGAGAGAGAGACATAGATAGATCGAGAGAGAGAGATACGGAGAGAGACAGAGAGAAAGAGACAGAGAGTAAGAGAGAGAGAAACACACAGCGATCAGAGAGAGAGAGAAAGAAAGAGACCGAGAAAGAGAGACAGAGAGACACAACGATTAGAGAGATGGACAGAGAGAGAGAGATAGAGAGACAGAGAGAGTCAGAGAGAGAAAGAGAGACGGAGAGAGAATGAAACAGACAGAAAGAGAGGGGAGGGGTAGAGAGAGACGGAGAGAGAATGGGGAGGGGTGGAGAGAGAGAGACAGATGAGAGAGAGTGACAGATCAAGAGAGACAGAGGAACAGAGATAGTGAGAGAAAGAAAGACAGAGACAGAGCGACTGAGCGAGATAGAGAGAGAATGAGGGAGAGAGAAAGAGATAGATAGATATAGAGAGACAGGGAGAGAGAGTGGGGAGGGGTAATGAGAGAAAGAGAGGGAGAGATAGAGAGAGAGACGTAGAGACAGAGAGAGAGAAAAAGACAGACAGATACCGAGAGAGAGAGAAATAGAGACAGACAGACAGGGGGGGACAGAGAGAGAGAGGGTGAGAGAGACAGAGAGTCAGCGAGAGACAGCACAGAGAGAGACGGACAGAGAGGGAGAGACGGAGAGAATGAGGGAGGGGTAGAGAGAGAGAGACAGAGATAGAGAGAGTGGGGAGGGGTGGTGAGAGAGACAGGGACAGAGAGAGAGAGAGAGGGTCAGAGAGTGGCAGAGAGAATGAGGAGAGAAAGAGAGAGAAAAACAGATAGATAGAGAGAGACAGGGTGAGGTAGAGAGAAAGAGAGACAGAGGGAGAGAGAGAGGGGAGGGGTAGAGAGAGTGAGAGAGGGGAGGGGTAGACAGAGACAGGGAGAAAGAGACAGATAGAGAGACAGACAGAGAGGGACAGTGAGAGAGAGAGTGAGTGTGGAGGGAGGGAGGAGAGGGGTGAGGCTGGAGGTGTAAAGGGGGTGATGTGAGTAGCGGGGGAGCAGGACAGGCAGCATCTGTGGAGAAGATAGACACAAAGTGCTGGAATAACTCAGTGGGTCAGGCAGTATCTGTGGAGAGAAGGAATGGGTGACATTTTGGGTCGAGACCCTGGTGTGGTTTAGTTTAGAGATGCAGCGCGGAAACAGATCTTTTGGCCCATGGTGTCCGCGCCAACCAGCGATCACCCTGTACACTAGCACTATCCTACGCACATTAGAGACAATTTCACAATTTTGCGGAGTTCGATTAATCTACAGCCCTGAACGTCTTTGCAATGTTGGAGGAAACGGGCACCCAGAGTAAAAACCCATGCAGGTCAAGGGGAGAACGTACAAACTCCGCACAGGCAGCACCCGTAGTCAGGATCAAACCCAGGTCTCTGGCGGTGAGGCAGCAACTGTACTGCTGTGCCACTGTGCCGCACAGAATTATAAAACGGTTTCCTCCGCCATAAACGCACCCAATATGCGCTAGTAGTGTCCTGTTTGCCAGCCTGTTGACCCTCTGTGTTCCCCTCCTGCAGGGTTTAGGAGCCGTTGCTGTGGACGGAGAGACGGGGATGTGAGCGGCCATTGAGGGCAGCCAGGGTGCCGTTGAGCCCCCCCCCCCAATCTGCTCGGTGTGTGGGCTGAGCTTCGATGGAGGACAACATGACGGGGCACAACAAGGAGAAGCGTTATGAGTGCGACGTGTGTGGCAAGGCCTGGCAGTACCCGAGCGAGCTAGAGATCCACCGTCGTGTTCACACGAGAGAACGCCCCTTCGACTGCTCGGAGTGCGGCAAGAGCTTCACCAGCTCCAGCAGCCTGCTGCAGCACAACCGCGTGCACTCCGGCGACAGGCCCTTCACCTGCTCCGACTGCGGCAAGAGCTACAAGACGGCGAAGGAGCTGAAGATGCACCGGCGAGTGCACACGGGCGAGAAGCCCTATGGCTGCTCCAGCTGTGGCAAGAGCTTTACCTGGTTGTCAGGGCTGCGGGTGCACCAGCGGGTGCACAGCAGTGAGCGGCCCTTCACCTGCTCCGACTGCGGCAAAGCCTTCAAGTCGTCGCCGGAGCTGAAGAAGCACAGGCACGTGCACACCGGGGAGCGGCCCTACTCCCGTGCCCAGTGTGGCAAGGGCTTCATCCGCTCCAGCAACCTGTTGAAGCACCAGCGCACACACACCGGGGAGCGCCCCTACACCTGTGCCCAGTGCGGCAAGGGTTTCACCTCCTCCAGCCACTTGCTGGAGCACCAGCGCACCCACACCGGGGAGCGCCCCTACACCTGCGCCCAGTGCGGCAAGGGCTTCACTCAGTCAAGCAACCTGCTGGTGCACCAGCGTATCCACACCCGTGAGCGCCCCTACACCTGCGCCCAGTGCGGCAAGGGCTTCACTTCCTCCGGCCACTTGCTGGTGCACCAGCGCACCCACACTGGTGAGCGTCCCTACACCTGCACCCAGTGTGGCAAGGGCTTCACCCAGTCCGGCAACCTGCTGTCCCACCAGCGCACCCACACCAGCGAGCGTCCCTACACCTGTGCCCAGTGCGGCAAGGGCTTCACCCAGTCCAGCACCCTGCTGAAGCACCAGCACACACACACCGGGGAGCGTCCCTACACCTGCGCCCAGTGTGGCAAGGGCTTCACTCATTCCAGCAACCTGCTGGTGCACCAGCGCACCCACACCGGCGAGCGCCCCTACACCTGCAGCTACTGCGGCAAGCGTTTCACCCAGTCCATTCACCTGCTGAAGCACCAGCGCACCCACACTGGCGAGCGTCCCTACACTTGCGCCCAGTGTGGCAAGGGCTTCACTCAGTCCAGCACCCTGCTGGAGCACCAGCGCATCCACACCCGCGAGCGCCCCTACACCTGCGCTCAATGCGGCAAGGGCTTCACCCACTCCAGCAGCCTGCTGTCCCACCAGCGCACGCACACCGGCGAGCGCCCATACATCTGCGCCCAGTGTGGCAAGGGCTTCACCCACTCCGGCACCCTGCTGGAGCACCAGCACACCCACACCGGCGAGCGCGCCTACATCTGCGCCCAGTGCGGCAAGGGCTTCACCCGCTCCACCTATCTGCTGTACCACCAGCGGGTGCACACTGGCGACCGTCCCGTACCCAGCCCAGTGTGTGGAGAGCGCTTTGCCATGGCCTCCCACACCCTGTCTCACCAGCTCGTGCACACCAGTGGCCAGCCCTACGACTGCCCGTACTGCGGTGAGGAGTTTGACAGCTCGCGGGGGTTGCGGCAGCACCGGCGGGCCCACGCCGGCGAGCAGCTGCTCCCATTGTGACAAGAGAGCATGGGGGCTGCGGGAACACCAGCGGTACACACCAGAGAGAGACCATTTGTGTGCACTGAGTGTGGCAAGGTTTTCACCCACATGTCCAGTCTGTAGCAGCACCAGTGTACCCACAGCGGTGAGCGTCCCTTCCCCTGACTGTCCTGTGTTAAACCGGCGAGTCCACACCGGCCAGCGCCCCTTCACCTGCCCACTCTGTGGCAAGGCCTTTGCCCGCTCCTCCAGCCTGCTGACACAATAGACAATAGACAATAGGTGCAGGAGTAGGCCATTTGACCCTTAAAGCCAGCACGGCCATTAAATGTGATCATGGCTGATCATCCCATTCCTGCCTTCACCCCATATCTCCTGACTCCGCTATTTTCAAGAGCCCTATCTAGCTCTCGAAAGCATCCAGAGAACCTGCCTCCACCGCCCTCTGAGGCAGAGAATTCCACAGACTCACCACTCTGTGAGAAAAGTGTTTCATCGTCTCCGTTCTACATGGCGTACTCCTTATTCTTAAACTGTGGCCCCTGGTTCTGGACTTCCCCAACATCGGGAACATGTTTCCTGCCTCTAGTGTGTCCAAGCCCTTAACAATCTTATATGTTTCAATGAGATAATAATAATAATAATAGATTTTATTTATATAGCGCTTTTCAGGACTCAAAGTCGCTTGCCCTCTCACCCTTCTAAACTCCAGCGTGTACAAGCCCAGCTGCTCCATTCTCTCAGCATATGAGTCCCGCCATCCCGGGAATTAACCTTTTAGACCTACGCTGCACTCCCTCAATAGCAAGAATGTCCATCCTCAAATTAGGGGACCAAAACTACACACAATACTCCAGGTGTGGTCTCACTAGGGCTCTACAACTGCAGAAGGACCTCTTTGCCTCTTTATCCGATTCCTCTTGTTATACAGGCCAACATGCCATTCGCTTTCTTCACTGCCTGCTGTACCTGCATGCTTACTTTCATAGACTGATGTACAAGGACCCCCCAGATCCCGTTGTACTTCCCCTTTTCCCAACTTGACGCCATTTAGATAGTAATCTGCCTTCCTGTTTTTGCACACCGCCACGTGGATAGATAGGCGCTGTTTAGGTAGACACAAAATGCTGGAAGGAATGGGTAACGTTTCGAGTCGTTTCTTCAGTCACTCATTCCATTTCTCCAGAGATGCTGCCTGTCCCGCTGAGTTACTCCAGCATTTTGTGTCCTTTTTTGTAAACCAGCATCTGCAGTTCCTTGTTTTTAATCCATTCTGGTTAACCATCTCTGCACCTTCCCCAAAGCCTCCACATCAGTCCATAAAGGACATTTTCCACCCCGGTCACTCCCTGTTTGAACTGCTGCCGTCAGGCAGACGGTACAGATCAATGAGGACAAGGACAAACAGACTCAAAAACAGTTTTTATCCCACAGCAATAACTACATTTAATGTAGCCACCAAATGAGTGCAGGTGTGCAACACACCAAAGGGACTGATATCCACAGAAGAATGTGTTTTTTCTCATGTTATTTATTTTAGTTGTTTATCTTAGACTTTTGCTCTTAGAAAATGTGTGTATGGTGCACTGACTGGTTGGCATTTCTAATTTCGTTGTACATGTTTACATGTTATAATGACAATAAAGTATTCATCATCATAAAGGAGTGACCAGAACTGTATGCAATACTGTAAATGCTACCTGACCAATGTCCCTTAAAGCTGCACATATACATTCCTCTCTCTCCCCTCTCCCTCCACTCTACACCCCCCCACTCGTACACAAATTCTCTCCACTCCACCCTCTCGTGCCCCCCTCCTCTCTCACACACACTCCCTCTCTCACTCCGCCACACTCCCTCTCTCGCTCCCTGTCACTCACACACTCCCTGTCTCGCTCCCTGTCTCTCTCACACACTCCCTCTCTCGCTCCCTCTCTCTCACACACTCCCTCTCGCTCCCTGTCTCACACCATCCCTCTCGCTCCCTCTCTCACACACTCCCTCTCTCGCTCCCTGTCTCTCACACGCACACACACACTCCCTCTCTCTCTTCTCTCACACACACTCCCTCTCTTCTCTCTCACACACACATTCCCTCTCTCACACGCACCCCTTTTGCTGTCTCACACAACCTCTTGCTCTCACGCACACACCCTCTTGCTGCCTCTCACACACTCCCTCTCTCTCACACACACCCTCTTTCTTGCTCTCACACACACTTCCCCTCTCTTGCTTTCATACACACACACACATCCCCCCTCTCTCTCACACACACTCCCTCACTCAGGGCCGGCCTTAGGAAGTGCGGGGCCCAATTGGGAACAATTTTCATAGAAATATAAATAAATAATTATAAACGTTTCACGTGTCGTTAGTAATAAGACAGTCAGTCGGCTTTAAAAAAAATGTTAAACCGCGCATGCGCAGACTTTTCTCGTCTCCTTAAAAATAAAAATAAATAAAGTAACAATTAAATTTGCCCAAGGCTTCCAAATCTCCTTTCTGAATTACTGAATGGGTGGGGGGTGGAGGGTGACGGCAGGTGGAAAGATGGTGGGGAAAACTGGAGCACACCGGGACAAGTTGAATCAATTGTCATCTTATTGAATGACTATACTAGTTCAAGGGACCAATTGGGGGGGGAGTTCCTTTCACAGCATGTGGGGAGTCCAGCCAGGGTAAAGTTGCGGGGAGGGCGGGAGCATAGAGAAGGAGGGGGTCGGGGTTCATGCCATTAACCCACTCACTCACCGCTGCCGCGGCGCTCTGGGCACGGAGCCACCGCATTGTGGCCAGGGAGTGAAGCAGCTCACGTGGCTACGAGCGGCCGCCATCACCAGACAGCGGAACCGACTGCCATCTCCGCGCCTTCTGCCGGCCCGCTCACCTCTGGCAGTGCTCTCCATCTGAACAGTGAGGGGACCAGCTCAAGAGCAAAAATCATAGAGCGGAGTGGTTCAGCGGGTGATGGATAACAGGACAGCGGGCGGCGGAGTTTACTCCTGTGTCAGCGCGAACAAGGGATCAATTGAGGTTACTCGCACTGACATGGAGTAAGCTCCACCGCCCGCTGTCCTGTTATCCATCGCCCGCTGACCCGCTCTTGAGCTGGATGCTGGCGTGATACCCGACCGCCTCCTTCTCAACACTCCTGCCATCCCTGCAACTTTACCCCTGGACAGACTACTCACACGTTGTGAAAGGAACTCTTTCCCCCCCCACCCAGCAGTGCTGTCCTTTCACAGCCACTTCCCATCAGCTGCTAGCAATGAGGGATAGACTTGGCTATCCCTCAGTACAGCAACATTGTTCTTGATGTTGCTGAACTGAGGGATAACGAAGTCTATCTTTCTTGGCTAACAACCTAACCTTCGGCCTCCAAGATTTAGGTAAATTTTCTAGCAATGTTACAAAATTTTGAGATTTAAAAAATCAAGTCTGCAATTTATCCCATCGGATAAAGCATTATAAGTAGTTTAATTTGACACCTAATTCACTTTCATATCTTCAGTATTAAAAAATTTATGCCATTTTCATACTCAGAAATTAGCATCTTGTTCCCTATTGCTTTTCCATTGACTTAACACAAAAGCTGTGATCGCGGACAGTCAAAAGCTCATCTTTCTTAAAAATTAAGAGAACTGTATGAAATTTTCAGTAATTATAGATTGAAGCATTCTGAAACAAATATAAAACATGTTACTTGGATGACCAGAAATTAAAGCATTTAATTAGTTAATTACCAAATTGTAGCTAATTACAAAATTGACCATTGTGACGGAAATAGTAATAAACACCCAGACTGCCTTGAAAATTCAAAAATGTGATATTCTCAAGATCAGAACTTTAATATTATTGTATAATATGCTGTAAGTCCATAACAGATAGGTAAATAAATTACAATTTGAGCAATAGACCAGGTCTTTATGGAGAAGATCAGTTGCTAGCTGGTACATTGGCATACCATAATCATACTCATCAGATTGTAACCAATAAACAACTCTGTACACCTTGTTTTTCCTCAACTTTTCAATTTTGGCATTGTAAACTACAAGTTTTTGCTCTTCAAACCACGCATGACATGCCTTTCTGCCCACTACTTTCCCATTAAGAATGTCCTGTAGATTCAATTTCTCAATTGGAAAGAGCCATGGTTTTCAAGAGAAATTGGACACGGTTCGGAAAAAGAGAGAGATCTATAATAATTATAGGCAGCATGGAGTAAATGAGGTGCTTGAGGAGTATAAATAATGTAAAAAGAATCTTAAGAAAGAAATTAGAAAAGCTAAAAGAAGATACGAGGTTACTTTGGCAAGTAAGGTAAAAGTAAATCCAAAGGGTTTCTACAGCTATATTAATAGCAAAAGGATAACGAGGGATAAAATTGGTCCATTAGAGAGTCAGAGTGGACAGCTATCTGCAGAGCCAAAAGAGATGGGGGAGATATTGAACAATTTCTTTTCGGTATTCACCAAGGAGAAGGATATTGAATTATGTGAGGTAAGGGAAACAAGTAGGGTAGCTATGGAAACAATGAGGATCAAAGAAGAGGAAGTACTGACACGTTTGAAAAATATAAAAGTGGATAAGTCTCCAGGTCCTGACAGGATATTCCCGAAGCCATTGAGGGGAGTTAGTTTAGAAATAGCAGGGGCTATGACAGAAATATTTCAAATGTCATTAGAAACAGGAATGGTGCCGCAGGAGTGGCATAGTGCGCATGTTATTCCATTGTTTAAAACGGGTTCTAAGAGTAAACCTAGCAATTATAGACCTGTTAGTTTAACGTCAGTGTTGGGCAAATTCATGGAAAGCATACAGAGATAATGTATATAATAATCATCTGGATAAACTTCGGGTCCAGTGATCACAATACCATTAGTTTCAATATAATTATGGAGAGGGTCAGAACTGGACCTAGGGTTGAGATTTTTGATTGGAGAAAGGCTAACTTTGAGGAGATGCGAAAGGATTTAAAAGGAGTGAATTGGGACATGTTGTTTTATGGGAAGGAAGTAGAAGAGAAATTAAGGACATTTAAAAGTGACATTTTAAGAGTACAGAATCTTTATGTCCTTGTTCGGTTCAAAGGAAATAGTAAAAATTGGAAAGAGCCATGGTTTTCAAGGGAAATTGGACACGGTTCGGAAAAAAAGAAAGATCTACAATAATTATAGGCAGCATGGAGTAAATGAGGTGCTTGAGGAGTATAAAGAATGTAAAAAGAATATTAAGAAAGAAATTAGAAAAGCTAAAAGAAGATATGAGGTTGCTTTGGCAAGTAAGGTGAAAGTAAATCCAAAGGGTTTCTACAGCTATATTAACAGCAAAAGGATAACATGGGATAAAATTGGTCCATTAGAGAGTCAGAGTGGACAGCTATCTGCAGAGCCAAAAGAGATGGGGGAGATATTGAACAATTTCTTTTCTTCGGTATTCACCAAGGAGAAGGATATGGAATTATGTGAGGTAAGGGAAACAAGCAGAGTAGCAATGGAAACTGAGATTCAAAGAAGAGGAGGTGCGGACACTTTTGAAAAATATGAAAACGGATAAGTCTCCACGTCCTGACAGGATATTCCCTCGGAATTGAGGGAAGTTAGTGTAGAAATAGCAGGGGCTATGACAGAAATATTTCAAATGTCATTAGAAACGGGAATAGTGCCGGAGGATTGGCGTACTGCGCATGTTGTTCCGTTGTTTAAAAAGGGTTCTAAGAGTAAACCTAGCAATTATAGACCTGTTAGTTTGACGTCAGTGGTGGGCAAATTAATGGAAAGGACACTTAAAGATAATATATATAAGCATCTGGATAAGCAGGGTCTGATTAGGAACAGTCAACATGGATTTGTGCCTGGAAGGTCATGCTTGACTAATCTTGAATTTTTCGAAGAGGTTACTAGGGAAATTGATGAGGGTAAAGCAGTGGATGTTTATATGGACTTCAGTAAGGCCTTTGACAAGGTTCCACATGGAAAGTTGGTTAAGAAGGTTCAATTGTTGGGTATTAATAGTGGAGTAGCAAGATGGATTCAACAGTGGCTGAATGGGGGATGCCAGAGAGTAATGGTGGATGGCTGTTTGTCAGGTTGGAGGCAGGTGACTAGTGGGGTGCCTCAGGGATCTGTGTTGTCCATTGTTTTTGGTCATGTACATCAATGATCTGGATGATGGTGTGTAAATTGGATTAGTAAGTATGCAGATAATACTACGATAGGTGGTGTTGTCGATAATGAAGTAAATTTTCAAAGTCTACAGAGAGATTTAGGCCATTTGGAAGAGTGGGCTGAAAGATGGCTGATGGAGTTCAATGCTGATAAGTGTGAGGTGCTACATCTCGGCAGGACAAATCAAAATTGGATGTACATGGTAAATGGTAGCGAATTGAGGAATGCAGTTGAACAGAGGGATCTAGGAATAACTGCATAGTTCCCTGAAGGTGGAATCTCATGTAGATAGAGTGGTAAAGAAAGCTTTTGGTGTGCTGGCCTTTATATATCAGAGCATTGAGTACAGAAGTTGGGATGTAATGTTAAAATTGTACAAGGCATTGGTGAGGCCAATTCTGGAGTATGCTGTACAATTATGGTCGCCAAATTATAGGAAAGATGTCAACAAAATAGAGAGAGTACAGAGGAGATTTACTAGAATGTTGCCTGGGTTTCAGCACCTAAGTTGCAGAGAAAGGTTGAACAAGATAGGCCTTTATTCTTTGGAGCGCAGAAGGTGAAGGGGGGACTTGATAGAGGTCTTTAAAATTATGAGAGGGATAGACAGAGTTGACATGGATAAGCTTTTTCCATTGAGAGTAGGGAAGATTCAAACAAGAGGACATGATTTGAGAGTTAAGGGACAAAAGTTTAGGGGCAACATGAGGGGGAACCTCTTTACTCAGAGAATGGTAGCTGTGTGGAATGAGCTTCCAGTGGAAGTGGTGAAGGCAGGTTCATTCCTATCATTTAAAAATAAATTGGATAGGTATATGGACGGCTAAGGAATGGAGGGTTATGGTCTGAGTGCAGGTAGATGGGACTAGGTGAGAGTAAGTCTTCATCATGGACCAGAAGAGCCGAGATGGCCTGTTCCCGTGCTGTAATTGTTATATGGTTAAGAAAAGGATATGTTTTTTTAAATAGCCTAAGTATCCAAATAACAAACTAATCCCATTCACACAAGAATTCACAATATAACATGATTTTTAAATCTCACTGTCATGAATTTTTATGCCGGATGGAAGGAATTTAATGTTTAATTTCCATAAATTAATCTAGAAACATCCACTCAATATAATCAAAATCGCTGTAGAACCTGCAATGTGGTGTTACATATATATTGCAATCAGTGATGGAAATGGGTTTTAGGAACTAGGGATACGCTAAGGTCTGTGAGGCTGAGGTTGGGCAGGAAGGGGGTGGGGGGGAGGGAATTTTATTCTAGTCTGAAATTAAAGATAGACAAAAGCTGGAGTAGCTCAGCAGGACAGGCAGCGCAGCGACTCTGGAGAGAAGACCCTTCTTCAGACTTAACTGAACTCTCGTCGGTGAGAGTACTTGTGATTATCTGAAGAAGGGTCTCGACCAGAAACGCAACCCTCTCCCCAGAGCCCGTGCCCATCCAGCTGAGCCACCACAGACAGGGAGTTGAAGGCAGACACAGGAGGGTCCACCTTCAATTTCAGAGCCAAACAAAAAACACAGAGTGCTGGAGGAACTCAGCGGGCACCCGCGGAGGGAACATATCACTTATCATGAGCTGCCACGGGCCAGGACTCTTCCCCCCCCAACATAAAGGAACCGCAGATGCAGCCGTCACCGCAAAACATCTAAGAAGGAACTGCAAATGCTGGAATATCGAAGGTAGACAAAAATGCTGGAGAAACTCAGCGGGTGAGGCAGCATCTATGAAGCGAAGGAAATAGCCAACGTTTCAGGCCGGGTCTGAAGAAGGGTTTCGACCCGAAATGTTGCTTATTTCCTTTGCTCCATAGATGCTGCCTCACCCGCTGAGTTTCTCCAGCATTTTTGTCTACCGCAAAACGTCAATGATTCCGGGAATGCCGAGAGAGCTAGAGAGAGACAAGATGGGGAGCGGGAGAGAGAGAGCGCGCAAGAGAGGGAGAGGTAGGGAGAGAGAGAGCGAAAGACAGAGAGACACAACGTGGGTCGGTAGGTAAATTGAATGACTAACCAAGAAGCTCACCAAGAAGACGCCCTCAATCATGATGGTGAATTTTAAGAAATTCTCAATGTGTCATCGATGCATTGATCTACATTCCTCAGTAAATGTAATTGTTTGAACAAGTATTAATGACGCCGCGTAAATTGTATTCAAAGGAACGCAGCGTCATTAATACTTGTTCAAAACACAATTACATTTACTGAGGAATGTGGATCGATGCATTGATGACACGTTGTATAACTACTTATTAACTACTAGCTGTTAACAAGTGCTACAGTAGTAGTTAACAAATCGTTTGTGTCTGATGGCCGTGCAGCAGTTGTTATCCATGTTTGTTTTGTAAAAAAATCCATTTGGTGAATGTTTTTTTTAAATTCTTTATTTAACAAAGCGAATTTGTATTTCCGTACGAAATACGGAAAATTAACGCATGGCCCAATTGGGAGAAATCGGTCCAATCGGCTTAAGGCCGGTCCTGCCCCCACTCTCTCACACACACAAACACTCCCTCTCTGTCTCTCGTTCTCACACACATTCCCTCTCTCTTTTTTTTTTTTTTTTTGAAAATATTTTTTATTGGAGATAAGTACACAACCTATTAACATCATTACAGTCTTACATTTTTAAAATGATAATATTATCAATTATTATTACATTGTCTCCAATACTTTTTACCTTTTTTTTAAATGTTAAACTAGATAGAACTAAAAAGATAGATGAAGTAAAGAAAGAAAAGAAAGAGAAGAAGAAAAGAGAAAAAAAAAAAACACAAAAAAAAACAAAAAACACAAAAAAACAAAGAAAGATAGTTAAAGAAGAGTGGAACAATTTATTAAAATAAAAAACTTCATTCGAGATATATTCGTACATTTCAGAATATAGCATTTCATCCATTTTTTAGCCCGAGCATTAGTCAGGTTCCCGTGCTGAACCATTCTGACCCTTTAAATAATCAATAAAGGGAGACCATGTTCCAACGAATAATTCCTGTTTATCCAACAGGGAAAATCTGATTCTTTCCACGTTTAAGGTCTCCGTCATTTCTATAATCCACATTTTGATTGTGGGGGCCGTAGGGCCTTTCCAAAATTTTAGAATTATTTTTTTTCCTGTTATTATACTATCTTCTATCTATCTATCCATCTATCTATATTATACTTTTAAAACTCTCTGGCTGTCGTCCGTCTGTACGTCCGACGGTCTGCTTGACTTTGCCGCGCGGCCTTTGATACGGCCCCTGGTTTTTACCATTTCCAAAGAGATGACATTTATCTTTACGAATAGCCACTCCTGATTAAATTCGGTCCTGTTTATGTACACTTTTTAAAATAAAATCCATCCCCCCCCAACCCCAATGTGATTTTCTCCGATTGTCTCCGATTTTCTCCGAAAACGACGCCATCTTTTTTCCCCCGATTTTCTCCGAAAACGACGCCATCTTTTTTTCGCCGATTTTCTCCGATTTTTTCCAAAAACGACGCCATTTTTTTTCACCACATTTTCACCCCGGGGTCTGAAGCACGTTCGGGAACAACACCCCGGGGTGTCAAGCACTTTCGGGGACCAGACCCAACGGGTCTGCACTTGGTCTAGTATACTTTTAAAACTCTCTGGCTGTCGTCCGTCTGTACGTCCGACGGTCTGCTTGACTTTGCCGCGCGGCCTTTGATACGGCCCCTGGCCCACACGGCGCGCGGAAAGGCCCACGTTTTTCGCCATTTCCAAAGAGATGACATTTATCTTTACGAATAGCCACTCCTGATTAAATTCGGTCCTGTTTATGTACACGTTTTTTAATAAAATCCATCCCCCCCAACCCCAATGTGATTTTCTCCGATTGTCTCCGATTTTCTCCGAAAACGACGCCATCTTTTTTCCCCCGATTTTCTCCGAAAACGACGCCATCTTTTTTTCGCCGATTTTCTCCGATTTTTTCCAAAAACGACGCCATCTTTATTTCAGCACATTTTCACCCCGGGGTCTGAAGCACATTCGGGAACAACACCCCGGGGTGTCAAGCACTTTCGGGGACCAGACCTAACGGGTCTGCACTTGCTCTAGTATACTTTTAAAACTCTCTGGCTGTCGTCCGTCTGTACGTCCGACGGTCTGCTTGACTTTGCCGCGCGGCCTTTGATACGGCCCCTGGCCCACACGGCGCGCGGAAAGGCCCACCTTTTTCGCCATTTCCAAAGAGATGACATTTATCTTTACGAATAGCCACTCCTGATTAAATTCGGTCCTGTTTATGTACACGTTTTTTAATAAAATCCATCCCCCCCCAACCCCAATGTGATTTTCTCCGATTGTCTCCGATTTTCTCCGAAAACGACGCCATCTTTTTTTCCCCGATTTTCTCCGAAAACGACGCCATCTTTTTTTCGCCGATTTTCTCCGATTTTTTCCAAAAACGATGCCATCTTTTTTTCAGCACATTTTCACCCCGGGGTCTGAAGCACGTTCGGGAACAACACCCCGGGGTGTCAAGCACTTTCGGGGACCAGACCCAACGGGTCTGCACTTGTATACTTTTAAAACTCTCTGGCTGTCGTCCGTCTGTACGTCCGACGGTCTGCTTGACTTTGCCGCGCGGCCTTTGATACGGCCCCTGGCCCACACGGCGCGCGGAAAGGCCCACGTTTTTCGCCATTTCCAAAGAGATGACATTTATCTTCACGAATAGCCACTCCTGATTAAATTCGGTCCTGTTTATGTACACGTTTTTTAATAAAATCCATCCCCCCCCAACCCCAATGTGATTTTCTCCGATTGTCTCCGATTTTCTCCGAAAACGACGCCATTTTTTCCCCCCGATTTTCTCCGAAAACGACGCCATCTTTTTTTCGCCGATTTTCTCCGATTTTTTACGAAAACGACGCCATCTTTTTTTCAGCACATTTTCACCCCGGGGTCTGAAGCACGTTCGGGAACAACACCCCGGGGTGTCAAGCACTTTCGGGGACCAGACCCAACGGGTCTGCACTTGGTCTAGTATACTTTTAAAACTCTCTGGCTGTCGTCCGTCTGTACGTCCGACGGTCTGCTTGACTTTGCCGCGCGGCCTTTGATACGACCCCTGGCCCACACGGCGCGCGGAAAGGCCCACCTTTTTCGCCATTTCCAAAGAGATGACATTTATCTTTACGAATAGCCACTCCTGATTAAATTCGCTCCTGTTTATGTACACTTTTTTAAAATAAAATCCATCCCCCCCCAACCCCAATGTGATTTTCTCCGATTGTCTCCGATTTTCTCCGAAAACGACGCCATCTTTTTTCCCCCGATTTTCTCCGAAAACGACGCCATCTTTTTTTCGCCGATTTTCTCCGATTTTTTCCAAAAACGACGCCATCTTTATTTCAGCACATTTTCACCCCGGGGTCTGAAGCACGTTCGGGAACAACACCCCGGGGTGTCAAGCACTTTCGGGGACCAGACCCAACGGGTCTGCACTTGCTCTAGTATACTTTTAAAACTCTCTGGCTGTCGTCCGTCTGTACGTCCGACGGTCTGCTTGACTTTGCCGCGCGGCCTTTGATACGGCCCCTGGCCCACACGGCGCGCGGAAAGGCCCACCTTTTTCGCCATTTCCAAAGAGATGACATTTATCTTTACGAATAGCCACTCCTGATTAAATTCGGTCCTGTTTATGTACACGTTTTTTTAATAAAATCCATCCCCCCCAACCCCAATGTGATTTTCTCCGATTGTCTCCGATTTTCTCCGAAAACGACGCCATCTTTTTTTCCCCAATTTTCTCCGAAAACGACGCCATCTTTTTTTCGCCGATTTTCTCCGATTTTTTCCAAAAACGACGCCATCTTTTTTTCAGCACATTTTCACCCCGGGGTCTGAAGCACGTTCGGGAACAACACCCCGGGGTGTCAAGCACTTTCGGGGACCAGACCCAACGGGTCTGCACTTGTATACTTTTAAAACTCTCTGGCTGTCGTCCGTCTGTACGTCCGACGGTCTGCTTGACTTTGCCGCGCGGCCTTTGATACGGCCCCTGGCCCACACGGCGCGCGGAAAGGCCCACGTTTTTCGCCATTTCCAAAGAGATGACATTTATCTTCACGAATAGCCACTCCTGATTAAATTCGGTCCTGTTTATGTACACGTTTTTTAATAAAATCCATCCCCCCCCAACCCCAATGTGATTTTCTCCGATTGTCTCCGATTTTCTCCGAAAACGACGCCATTTTTTCCCCCCGATTTTCTCCGAAAACGACGCCATCTTTTTTTCGCCGATTTTCTCCGATTTTTTACGAAAACGACGCCATCTTTTTTTCAGCACATTTTCACCCCGGGGTCTGAAGCACGTTCGGGAACAACACCCCGGGGTGTCAAGCACTTTCGGGGACCAGACCCAACGGGTCTGCACTTGGTCTAGTATACTTTTAAAACTCTCTGGCTGTCGTCCGTCTGTACGTCCGACGGTCTGCTTGACTTTGCCGCGCGGCCTTTGATACGGCCCCTGGCCCACACGGCGCGCGGAAAGGCCCACCTTTTTCGCCATTTCCAAAGAGATGACATTTATCTTTACGGGTCTGCACTTGGTCTAGTAATCAATAAAGTTTCTTTTTTTTTTTGTTTTTGTTTTTTTTTGTTGCTACAAGCCCTTCCCACAGGACGGGGTTTTAACTCGGCATTAAAAATTAAATCAGAGCTACATTGATTTAAAAACAAAAATGTTACATGTATAAATCATTCTTACATTCGGGAACCTGGTTAATTAACTGGGTGTCATTATTTCCCTGTAATGACTGCATTTGCTATAATCTGGTCACATCCATTCCATCCCTCCCTCGCAAAGATGTGAGACCTCAACCTGAACGCACTTGGCCGAACAGATGCAAGCGGCATGCAAAGCGCCTCCTCCAGGCGCGCAACCCACAAAGGCAATGAAATGAGACAAGTCACACCAAAGATAGACACAAAACGCTGGAGCAACTCAGCTGAACAGACAGCATCTCCCGAGAGAGGAATGGGTCGAGACTCTTCAGACTCAGTGTTCAGGTCTGAAGAATGGTCTCGACACGAAACGTCTCCCATTCCTTCTCTCCAGAGATGCTGTCTGTTCAGCTGAGCCACCCCAGCACCCCGTGTCCATCCTTGGTGTGACAGCTGTCTCACCTCAACGGCTGCGTCTATTGCGCGCCCAGAAGATACGCTCCACATGCCGCCCGCATCTATGCAACCAAGTGCGCCCAAATTGAAATCTGACATCCCCGCGAGGGAGGGATGGAATGGATGTGACCACCGGCCAAAGCAAAGGCAGCCATTTTTTTTTTTTAAATATTTTTTTATTGGAGATACGTACACAACCTAGTTACATCATTACAGTCTTACATTTTTAAATTGATAATATTGTCAATTATTATTACATTGTCTCCAATACCTTTTGCCTTTTTTTTTTAAACTAAATAGAACTAAAGAGAAAGATGAAGTAAAGAAAGAAAAGAAAGAGAAGAAAAACAAAAAAAAATAAAATAAAAAAAAAATAAAAAAGATAGTTAAAGAAGAATGGAAAAATTTATTAAAATAGAAAACTTCATTCGAGATATATTCGTACATTTCTAAATATAGCATTTCATCCATTCTTTAGCCCGGGTGCTAGTCAGGTTCCTGTGCTGAACTGTTCTGGCCCTTTAAGTAATCAATAAAAGGAGACCATGTTCCAACGAATAATTCCTGTTTGTCCAACAGGGAGAATCTGATTCTTTCCACGTTTAAGGTCTCCGTCATTTCTATAATCCACATTTTGATTGTGGGGGTCGTAGGGCCTTTCCAAAATTTTAGAATTAATTTTTTTCCTGTTATTAAACTATAATCAATAAAGTTTCTTTGTGTTGTTCTAAATGTTTGATTTAATTCTAATATTCCAAGTATTATTAATTTTGGATCTGGGTCCAATTGTGTGCTGGTTACTTTAGATATTATACTGAAAATATTTACCCAGAATTTTTTAATTTTTATACAGTTTGCAAACATATGAGATAAGGTAGCTTCTAAATGTTGACATTTATCACATATAGTTGAGATATGTTGAAAATTTTTATGTAGTTTTGTTTTTGAATAATGTAACCTATGTATTACTTTAAATTGTATTAAAGAATGTCTGGCGTTTAATGAACATTGATGTATGTGTTGCAAACTTTCTTCCCAAGTATCTTTCGTTATTATTTGATTTAATTCTTTTTCCCATGTTTGTCTGTGTAAGTCCGTCGATGGAATGTCACTGTCTAATAAGATATTATATATATAAGATATTAATTTTTCTGTATTAGGATGTTTGTTCCAACATTCATCAAGAATTTCTGAATTTCTAATTCGAAAATTTTGAGTATTCGATTTTACATAATCTCTAAGTTGAAGATATCTGAAATAATCATTTCCTCGAAGTCCATAAGTCTGTTGCAACTCCTGAAATGTCAGAAAAGTGCCTTCCTTGTAAAGTTGTCCCATATTTTTAATTCCATAATTCTTCCATTGTGTAAAACCCCCGTCCAACCATGAAGGCTTAAACAAAGGGTTATTCACAATTGGAAGAAAAAGTGATAAATTATCTAATTTTAATGTCTTTTTTAATTGTTTCCAAATTTGTATAGCACTAAATATTATAGGGTTTTCCCTATAAATTTTTTTGTTTAATTTAGACGTAGCAAATAATATCGAACCGATATCAAAAGGCAAACAATCTTCCTTTTCCAATTTTAACCAGTCTGGTTGATGATCTATTTCTTCCAACCAGAAATTCATATTTTTAATATTAACTGCCCAGAAATAAAACAAAAAGTTGGGTAAAACCAAGCCTCCATTTATTTTTGATTTACACAAATGTCTTTTGTTTATCCTATGATTCTTATAATCCCAGATAAAATCATTAACAATAGAGTCCAATTGAAAAAAAAAGTTTTTTGACAAATATATCGGAATTGCACATTCCCTTTCTCACACACACAAACACACCATCTCTCTTGCTCTCTCACACACACACACTCCCTCTCTCTCTCACACACAATCCCTCTCTCTCACACACACTCCCTCTTTCTTGCTGTCTCTCACACACCCTCTCTGGCTCTCTCTCACACGCATTTTCACACACATTCTCACACACACTCTCACGCACACACACCGAACACCTCAGCTCGGTTCACAATAACCAACCTGATCACCCGATGGCTCAGCACGTCAACTCCCCGTCCCATTCCGACCTTTCTGTCCTGGGCTTCCTCCACGGCCAGAGTGAGGACCACCGGAAATTGGAGGAGGAGCACCTCATATTTCGCTTGGGCAGTTTGCACCCCAGCAGTATGAACATTGACTTCTCTAATTTCAGGTAGGCCCTACTTTCTCCTCCCCTTCTCAGCTCTCCCTCAGCCCACTGGCTCCACCTCTTCCTTTCTTCTTCCCGCCTCCCCCACCCTCACATCACTTTGAAGAAGGGTTTCGGCCCGAAACGTTGCCTATTTCCTTCGCTCCATAGATGCTGCCACACCCGCTGAGTTTCACCATCATTTTTGTCTCCCTTCGATTTTCCAGCATCTGCAGTTCCTTCTTAGGCATTTTAAAGTGTTTTTTTAAAGAAAGCTTTGACGCATTTGTGCCTTACGTAACAAATAAAGCAAGTTTATCCTGACCTCACTGTGAAGGAATTTAATTTGGTTCATAAATTCAAAATGGAGATTTGCTGAAAAACAGAAAGCAGACAAATTTAAAAGAGAATTTTCCCAGCAGAATTCTGGAAAATCTTAGAAGCTTGGTTTATACTAATCACTGAAACAATGTATTAACATTGAGATGTTTTGTCTGGGCACAGCACCATATTAGATATCTGTCTAAACTGCCTGTCCCAGCTAAGGACAGGGTAGTGACTTTCATCCAAGTCTTACAAGCTTGTTTTAGTTCACAGACGGATGCCCATTCTGGAACCAAGATGGAAGTCATTTGAAAATAAAATGGAGTTAGTTGTCAAGATTTGAGAATAAGGCTGACATTGCAAATATATATGTCCAGCCTCCCTTGTTTCCCTTAGGCTACGGATCTTTCACTCCGATTTACAAGGTGTGTTTTATTGATAAGACAATGTATAATTACTCTAACATTCCTTTGTTCTTTGAGTTGAGCCCGAGAAGCACTGAGCAACGTGTGTGCTCTTTGTAGATCTCGCCACTCCGTCAGACAAATTGATTAAAAGATTGCTTTGGTTTACCTTTAACAATTTTGTTGCTGTCTGCTTTCTTTAAGAGACGAACTTTGACAACTGTGCTCTTTTGAATTCTTCAGAATTAAGGTTGCACTATCAATAATGAAAAAAAATGCCAACCATCTCCAGAAATGATAAGAAATTATTCTCGCCTCCTTGCATATCTATAGCCGAAGGGCAGTCGGACACCTCCCCACTACATCAAAGCAAAGATCATAGAGCGGAGCAAGATGCTCCACACCGACATAAACAAACGCATTGAGGTGTAGTACGTAACGGAACGTCACGGCCGCCATTTGTTAATGCAAAATGCGACTTCCGTTATGCCTCCCGCTGTGTAATCTGCTCTATTGTAGACGCAGATATCGAACCCGGCGTTCAGAAGCCGCGGTCACGTGACTCGGGAGGGGCGGTTGTTTTTGCGCGTTTTTTCCCTTGCACGCGTCAGTTCAGTGCTGACCACCGATGTGGCCAGACATATCTGTTAAACCTGTATGCTGCAACTTGAACTTTCGAATAAAGTATTGTTGAAAACTCCAGGAGTCGTTTATCAGACCGCTAAATTGGTGACCCCGACCTGTCTAGCCGTCGTTAGACAACAGAATTATGCATGAAGAAGGTCTTCCCGCAGAATCGGCCAGCACGAGGCAGGGCTCACCGGCCTTCAAACTGCCAGTCTTTTGGCCTGATCAACCTCAGGTGTGGTTCGTCCATGTGGAGGCACAGTTTCATCTACATCGCATCAACCACGACGACACTATGTATTTTCATGTGGTAGGAGCATTACCACAGGACTGTGCCTCGAGGCTGTTGCCCTTTATCAGAGACCCCCCGTTAAACGGCAAGTACGAAGGGTTGAAAGCCCTGTTATTTCACGCTTACGGTCTTACCCGTAGAGACAGGGCGGCAAGACTGCTACATATGGACTGCATTGGTGACCAAAGGCCATCGACGATCATGGCAAAGATGTTGGCCCTGATGGACAGGCACCGCCCCTGCTTGCTTTTTGAACAGGCTTTCTTAGAGCAGATGCCCGACGAAGTGCAGCTAATGCTAGCGGGAGCCGCTTTCAACGACCCGCAGTGGCTCGCGGAAAAAGCCGACAAGCTGTGGGCGCTCAGACGGCGGGACGTACATGGCGTCGCCTGCCCCATGGTCACGCAACGGGTGCAGCCGAACCGACATCGGGAAGAAGAAGAGACCCAGCCCACCGTCTAAGACAAATCCAGTCGAAGACGAAGCCAGTGGTCTACAGCCAATGCAGATGGTGCTACTACCACCAACGCTACGGAACAGAAGCCCTAAGATGTCGGAGCCCTTGTTCGTTTCCGGGAAACGCCCAAGCCGATCGTCCATAGAGGCGAACGCGATCGGCCCCAAAGTACGCCTCTTGGTCCGTGATCGGCATTCCGGCCACCGTTTCCTGGTGGACTCTGGTGCCCATGCCAGTATCGAAGCGCCCGAGACATTCGTGCTGGTATGGTGGGACCTGTCCTCTCGGCCGTTAACGGGAGTGATATTCGCACCTACGGCACGCGGACCGCAAAACTAAATTTCGACTCCCACCAGTACAGGTGGAAGTTTATCGTTGCTGACGTCGCCCTACCGATCCTGGGGGTCGATTTCTTGCACGCGTTCTCCCTGTTAGTCGATGTGCGGGGTGGTCGCATGATCCCTGCGCCGGGACCATGCCCTGCCAAGCCGCGCAACCCGTCAACGCCCCTGCAGCAACTCACCGAGGTAGCTGAGATCCAACAACCTTTCACAGCCCTGCTCGCCGACTTTCCAGGGATGCTCACGCCCCAGTTCGACGGGGCCACGCCCCGTCATGGCGTGGTCCACCACATTCCCACCGCCGGTCCGCCGGTACATGCCCGCGTGCGCCGTCTCCCGTCCGATAAACCTCATCGCACGAGACGAGTTCCAACTTATGGAGGACATGGGGATTGTCCGGCGGTCGGATAGCCCTTGGGCTTCCCCGTTACACATGGTGCCCAAAGCGTCCGGGGGCTGGAGACCTTGCAGCGATTACAGGCGTTTGAATGCAGTAACTACAGCCGACAGGTATGTAGTCCCGAACATCCAAGATTTCTCGACCCATCTGGAAGGTGCGACCATCTTCTCGAAGGTCGACCTTATCCGTGGGTATAATCAAATCCCGTTCCACCCCGACGACGTCCCTAAAACGGCCACCATTACCCCTTTCGGCCTTTTCAAGTGGCTCAGAATGCCTTTTGGCTTAAAGAACGCAGCTCAGGCATTCCAGAGGTTAATGGATCAGGTCAGTCGGGATTTGCCGTTTATTTTCATCTACCTAGATGACATCCTGGTAGCCAACCGCTCGCAGGCAGAGCATACCAAGCACCTCCGCCTACTTTTCGAACGGCTGCACAAACACGGGTTGGTCATCAACCCCGAGAAGTGCCAGTTTGGTCTGCGCTCCATCTCATTCTTAGGGCATAGCATCACCTCTCAGGGAGCGCAACCACTGCCCGAGAAAGTCGACGCTATCCGTCATTTCCCCAGGCAATTATCGGTCAAAGGTCTGCAGGAGTTTATTGGGATGGTTAACTTTTACCACCGATTCGTCCCGTCTGCAACCGCCATCATGCGGCCGTTGTTCCAATGCCTGGCCGGTAAGCCCAAGGACATGGTCTGGTCTGAGGAGGCACAGAAGGCATTCGAGGGGGCTAAGAATGCACTGGCCAACGCCACTATGCTGGTACACCGTAGGGCTTCAGCCCAAACGGCCCTCACCGTGGACGCCTCCGACGTCGCGGTAGGCGCCGTCCTCGAGCAACGGGTAGGTAATCGCTGGGTGCCGTTGGCATTTTTCAGCAGGCAACTGCGAGCCCCCGAAGTTAAATACAGAGCTTTCGACAGGGAGCTCCTTGCTCTTTACCTAGCAATCCGTCATTTTCAATATTTCCTGGAGGGGCGCGCTTTCACTGCGTTCACCGACCACAAGACGTTAACTTTTGCCTTGTCCAAGGTTGCTGACCCTTGGTCTGCCAGACAGCAACGGCACCTCGCCTACATTTCCGAATTCACATCTGATATTCGGCATGTGGCAGGCAAGCTGAATGTTGAGGCCGACACATTGTCCCGTCCAGCGCTGCCCGAAGTTTCTGCGCTTAGTCTCGGCGTTGATTACGAGGAGCTGGAAGCCGCCCAGCGGGCAGACGCCGGTATGGAGATTTATCGCAATGCTGAATAGAAAGATTAAACGAGAACTGACCAGTTTGATGTTTGATCTTTATTTTGTGAGGAGTTACGATGAGGGATTACGTGAAAAGCCCACCAGCCCGCATGCGCGTCAATCTTCAAAGCAGCGGTGTGAAATCACAGATAACTGATGAACTGAATATAGTAAGATTAGAGAAACTAGAACTACCAGCTAACTTTTATGAGAGAGGGTTGGGAGCGGAGGGCACGTAATCCCTCATCGTAACTCCCCAAAAATAAAGATCAAACTTCAAACTGGTAAGTTCTTGTTTAATCTTACTATTTTACTTCGGAGTCACGTGAGTGACTACATGAAGATTTCAAAGCTCTGTGATTTCACGCCGTGAACACGAGTCCATGCATCACACACTGCATCAATTGACCAAGGATGAATGAACATTAATAATGCATTCAGACATGACATAGATTTAGACATGCTGATGCTTTTTAATGAACAAATAATAACAATAGTAACCCCTCTCATCTGGGAGAAAACTATAAAACAGAACCTACAATAGAGTTGGCAAATACCCCCGGTCTGGCAATGGGTTTGTTATAAAATGTTTGGAAAGATCGTTCATTTGACCATCCTGCAGCCACTAGGATGTGATCCAGCAGAACGTCCATAACCCTGCTGCTGATGTTGTTGCAGCCCTGGTGGAGTGAGATTTGAAAATGTCAGTGTTCACTCCTGCACAAGCCAGAACCCGTTTTAACCACCTGGAGATGGTCTGTAATGATACCTTCTTATGAGGTTTTATGTAACTAACAAACATAGCTAGTTCAGAGCCCCTAGTGACCTTAACATACTGCAGTAGATGTGTGACCACACACAACCGAAGGTCCATGGGGTATGCCCAAAAAATCTAGTTTGAGACCTGATGCCCCTGGTCTGCTCTGCTTGACTAAGTCATAAACATAAAATGTTATTTTGCCTGCAGATGTAACCATCCTGTCCAGTCGCAGCTTATGTAATGACTGGACCCAATGCGCTGAACCAGCGCCATGAGCATAACCATTTTGTAAGTGAGTCTGACCAAGGACAGGGATGAAGCTGGAGCCCACCGGCGAAGCGGCGTCAGCACAATGTTAACATCCCCTATCTCTGCGTACCTGGGCCTGGGAGATTTTGAGTTGAAGATACCCTTCATGAATCTGGATATCAGAGGGTGAGACCCGACAGAGTGGGTCCAGCTCCCTGCAGAAAATATGATGAGAAGGCACGTTTGGCATAGTTAATGGTATTATAACTTAATTTTTGTCAAAGACCCATTCGAAAACGAACTCCAAGATGTCAGTATCCGTGCCGTAGTATATGTAATATTAGCATTTAAACAAAATACTTCCCATCTCTTAATGAGGAAATGTACTGCTTATCTGGTGTTATCCCTGAAATCTGCAGTGAGCACGTCCATGGTTCGGTCTGACAACCCGAGCCACAGGAACAGTCTTTTCAGAGTCTGCAAGTCAATGAATTGATTTTATCATGCATTGGATGGTTGCCCGAGTCACGGGCTGAACCAGCAATTTTTGTGTTTAGAAATAACCATATAAGGTTCTATTATCATTCCCAACATTAGCAGGAACCATGGCTGCATAGGCCAGTCAGGCACCACAGAAAATGCCTGAGCGGGATTTTGCTGAATTTTTTGCAAGACCCGTCTGATGAGGCAAAATGGAGGAAGACATAAAAAGAACATTCCTCCCCTGTGTAGCGAGAATGCATCTATCGCCACTGCCATGCCACATATTTTCTGCAGCTGGTGATTGAGCCTGGATGCAAACATCTCTATCTTTAGTGTTCCATCGAGCCACAATGTCATTAAATACTTTGTGATCCAACATCCATTCTGTGTTGTCATAGATTTTACGTAATGATACGCCAGCGCCAAATGAGGTTAGGTAAACTATTTGACTTGATTGTACCCATGTGATTAACATATGCCACCACCAAAGTGTATCAACTTGGACTTGAGCATGCAGATTATGCATATTCGCACAAAAACCTTTAACCCACAGAATGCACCTAGTGTCTATAGGTAGTTGATACCATATAACTGAATAATTGGTAACTAATGCAAATCCCATCCGCCTCCGTAACTAGAGATGGTATTAGTAATTTTCCATCTTTGAGCAATAGCATCAGTTTGTAATATAACTGAAGATTTATTGACGAAAAGTTAGTGGAGCAATGCTGAATACTGTTCATCCACCATAGTGACTGATAATTTCAGCTGGTAATAGCATAGGTCTGTGAACAATGACCTACATGGTACTTGAGAGCTTACTCCTTTGCAGGCTGTAAGTTCTGATAATGCAAAGGCTCAAATAGCACAGCTGAAAAGCCACTATATTGCCAATTACACTTGATGAATAGAAGGCAGCTTGATAACAACAAGGTTGCTACAGGCTTCTATTAATTCCAATCTCTTGCCTCAGGGCGGAGTCACAGACAAATTAATAGAGTTAAAGGTAAATCCCAATAATCAATAATTTCAGTTGGTATCAACTTAAATTTAACTGGATGGATGAGAAACCCAATTTCTCAAATATAGTTTTGTGGCTGATACAGCTAATTTAGCAAAATACAGCGTTTTGAATATCATCCAGTTAGGCCATAACAAGTGTTTTTGAGCTCTGAGCAGCCGAAGCACTGGTTTCAGTAATTTCGTAAATAACCTGGGAGCTGAAGTTTGCCCATTTTGCAATGCTTTTAACTGTTATCATTGCCCCATCCAGCTAAATTCCAAATATTTCCGGTGATCCCTCTGAATGGAAACTGATCCCATGGAAGTTTCCTATTCTGAAATGTCTATACGGCACATGCGAGTTGAACCTGTTGACAATGAACAGGCCACGTCTGCTACAATTGCGAGCCTGCCTTGAAAGGCAACACCGGCCATATTTCCGAAAACTCTGGCCAATTTCCGCGCCTGTCTCGCTTGTATACTGTGCAGTATAAACTAATCTCATGTAATCATTTTAATTTATAAACAGATCTGAATCTCATGTTATCATTGTCATTTGTACAAAAAACAAGTGTAAATATTACCAACTTGTAAATGGTCCACATACCCCATGTTTCGGAAAGAACCAGACCCACCTACCTTCATGGTTATCGGTGGTTTTATGGTAAGCCCAAAGGCCCCTGATGCGGGTTCTATTTCTGTCCTTGATTTGGAGAGTAGGACTGCTGGGGTGCGTGGATCCCATATTTTTCCTGAGGACCGGTTTGGGCCTTGGCCTGAAAGACCTGTGCCCAGCTTTCAAGCTGCCACCAGCTTCAGTGAACCGCTTCCTGCCGATGGAGGCGTGGGGTGTGTTGTCGCCGACACAATGAAGCTTTGCTCGTCGTTGGTACCTTGATTAGTCCAACAGCTTTTGTTTCCGCATCCCGGTCTTAGCTGTTTTGACAGGTTTTCCGTGAAGAGAAGATTCGGCGGCTGGACATTGCTGGCCTTACATGAGCCTGCAATTTTGGAATTTAAGGCAGGTCTGATGGCGTTCTAGTTAATTTTGAAGTGTGCATTGCACATCAACACCAGGCCAGTAATCTTTAAAATTTGTTGGAGTTTCATTTCCTGGGTTTTCATGCCGCCTCCAATATCACCCCAGATAGCGCTGTTCACTGCCGGCACTTTCAGGAACAATTGTCAGGTGCATGGTATCTCCCAGACGGCACCTGTTCCTGTAATGATGTGATGTGTGGTAGCTGCTGCTTCGCGAGGGGAACTCTGGCCCCTCTGGGTTTTCTGCCAATGGCTGGAAGCCAACTCTTCCAGCAGGAGCTCCTTCGTTTGCGAGGATATCGCAACTCTTAATGCAATGACAGAAATTTCTGGAACCTTACGCATGTACTCCAGTATGTTCCCTGGACATACTTCTGAGTTTGGAGTCAGTTACCCACTGACCCCTCGCACTCCCCTTCACAGAGAGGGAGATTTGTAAGCAGCCCTGAAACAGGTGCTGCCGCAGGCCCCCGAGGAGACCTGCGCTGATATGGCCCCTCCATGGACTATATCAGGATGGAGCATCACCTTAGTGGGATGAATGCCCTGCGGACGCTATCCATGCTCCATCTGGGTAAAAACGTCCGAGGACATACCCATGTCGGAGAGGAACCCTCCTGGCCTGACTCGTCCCAATCTTGTCTCTCAGACTCCGTTTGGCTGTAACCCTCTGCGGGCTGCCGGAGTCTGAAGTTGCCGCCGGCTACCCGCACTTCCGTGGTCTGTAGCCGTGTCTTCCCATGGTCCCCGTCGCCGGGTTTCCCTGAGCTGGGTTTCCCGCGGTCTTCCCACGGTCCCCGTAGCCGGGTTTCCCCGAGCTGGGTTCCCCGTGGTCTTATAACCATATAACCATATAACCATAAAAGCACGGAAACAGGCCATCTCGGCCCTTCAAGTCCGTGCCGAACATTTTTTTTTAATTTTTTTTTATTAAAAATAAATACTTCCCCCTAGTCCCATCTACCTGCACTCAGACCATAACCCTCCATTCCTTTCCTGTCCATATACCCATCCAATCTATTTTTAAAGGATAACATCGAACCTGCCTCCACCACTTCCACTGGAAGCTCATTCCACACAGCTACCACTCTCTGAGTAAAGAAGTTCCCCCTAATGTTCCCCCTAAACTTCTGTCCCTTAATTCTCAAGTCATGTCCCCTTGTTTGAATCTTCCCTACTCTCAATGGGAAAAGGTTATCCACGTCCACTCGGTCTAACCCGCTCATAATTTTAAAGACCTCTATCAAGTCCCCTCTTAACCTTCTGCGCTGCAGAGAATAAAGACCTAACTTGTTCAACCTTTCTCTGTAACTTAGTTGCTGAAACCCAGGCAACATTCTAGTAAATCTCCTCTGTACTCTCTCTATTTTGTTGACATCTTTCCTATAATTTGGCGACCAAAATTGTACTCCATACTCCAGAATTGGCCTCACCAATGCCTTGTACAATTTTAACATTACATCCCAACTTCTATATTTAATGCTCTGATTTATAAAGGCCAGCACACCAAAAGCTTTCTTTACCACCCTATCTACATGAGATTCCACCTTCAGGGAACTATGCACAGTTATTCCTAGATCCCTCTGTTCAACTGCATTCCTCAATTCGCTACCATTTACCGTGTATGTCCTATTTTGATTTGTCCTGCCGAGATGTAGCACCTCACATTTGTCAGCATTAAACTCCATCTGCCATCTTTCATCCCACTCTTCCAAATGGCCTAAATCTCGCAGTAGACTTTGAAAATCGACTTCATTATCCACAACACCACCTATCTTAGTATCATCTGCATACTTACTAATCCAATTTTCCACACCATCATCCAGATCATTGATGTACATGACAAACAACAGTGGACCCAACACAGACCCCTGAGGCACCCCACTAGTCACCGGCCTCCAACCTGACAAACAGCCATCCACCATTACTCTCTGGCATCTCCCATTCAGCCACTGTTGAATCCATCTTGCTACTCCACCATTAATACCCAACAATTGAATCTTCTTAACCAACCTTCCATGATGAACCTTGTCAAAGGCGTAACTGAAGTCCATATAGACAACATCCACTGCTTTACCCTCATCAATTTCCCTAGTAACCTCTTCGAAAAATTCAAGAAGATTAGTCAAGCATGACCTTCCAGGCACAAATCCATGTTGACTGTTCCTAATCAGACCCTGCTTATACAGATGCTTATATATATTATCTTTAAGTATCCTTTCCATTAATTTGCCCACCACTGACGTCAAACTAACAGGTCTATAATTGCTAGGTTTACTCTCCGAACCCTTTTTAAACAACGGAACAACATGCGCAGTACGCCAATCCTCCGGCACTATTCCCGTTTCTAATGACATTTGAAATATTTCTGTCATAGCCTCTGCTATTTCTACACTAACTTCCCTCAATGTCCTAGGGAATATCCTGTCAGGACCTGGAGACTTATCCGTTTTCATATTTTTCAAAAGTGTCCGCACCTCCTCTTCTTTGAATCTCACAGTTTCCATTGCTACTCTGCTCGTTTCCCTTACCTCACATAATTCCATATCCTTCTCCTTTGTGAATACCGAAGAAAAGAAATTGTTCAATATCCCCCCCATCTCTTTTGGCTCTGCAGATAGCTGTCCACTCTGACTCTCTAATGGACCAATTTTATTCCTTGTTATCCTTTTGCTATTAATATAGCTGTAGAAACCCTTTGGATTTACTTTCACCTTACTTGCCAAAGCAACCTCTTATCTTCTTTTAGCTTTTCTAATTTCTTTCTTAATATTCTTTTTACATTCTTTATACTCCTCAAGCACCTCATTTACTCCATGCTGCCTATAATTATTGTAGATCTCTCTCTTTTTCCGAACCGTGTCCAATTTCCCTTGAAAACCATGGCTCTTTCCATTTTTTTACTATTTCCTTTCAACCGAACAGGGACATAAAGATTCTGTACTCTTAAAATGTCACCCTTAAATGTCCTCCATTTTTCTTCTACATCCTTCCCGTAAAACAACATGTCCCAATTCACTCCTTTTAAATCCTTTCGCATCTCCTCAAAGTTAGCCTTTCTCCAAACAAAAATCTCAACCATAGGTCCAGTTCTGACCCTCTCCATAATTATATTGAAACTAATGGTATTGTGATCACTGGACCCGAAGTGCTCCCCGACGCATACCTCCGCCACCTGCCCTGTCTCATTTCCTAACAGGAGGTCCAGCACTGCCCCTCCTCTAGTAGGTACCTCTATGTATTGCTGCAAAAAACTATCTTGCACACATTTTACAAACTCCAAACCATCCAGCCCTTTTACAGAATGTGTTTCCCAGTCTATGTGTGGAAAATTGAAATCTCCCACAATCACTACCTTGTGCTTACTACTAATATCTGCTATCTCCTTACATATTTGCTCTTCCAATTCTCGCTCCCTATAATACACCCCTATAAGTGTTGCTACACCTTTCCGATTTCTCAGTTCCACCCAAATAGCCTCCCTAGACGAGCCCTCTAATCTATCCTGCCAAAGCACTGCTGTAATATCTTCCTTGACAAGCAATGCAACACCCCCACCTCTTGCCCCTCCAATTCTATCACCCCTGAAGCAACGAAATCCTGGAATATTTATTTGCCAATCACAGCCCTCCTGCAACCATGTTTCACTGATCGCCACAACATCATACTTCCAGGTGTCAATCCAGACTCTAAGCTCATCCACCTTTCTTACAATGCTCCTAGCATTAAAATATACACATTTAAGAAACCCACCACCACTTATTCTCTGTTTATTATCTTTTTCTTCTTTCTCCCCTACATTTTGGGTCCGAGTGCTTCCCTTCTCTGCCTCCTGCCTCCCACATTTTCCACTAGCTTTCTCTATTTGAGTCCCTCCCCCCAACCGTTCTAGTTTAAAGTCTCCCCAGTAGCCTTTGCAAATCTCCCCGCCAGGATATTGGTCCCCCTCGGGTTCAAGTGCAACCCGTCCTTTCTGTACAGGTCACACCTTCCCCAAAAGAGGTCCCAATGATCCAGAAATTTGAATCCCTGCCCGCTACACCAGTTCCTCAGCGACGCATTTATCCTCCACCTCACTCCATTCCTACTCTCACGGTCGCGTGGCACAGGTAGTAATCCTGAGATTGTTACCTTTGTAGTCCTTCTCCTTAACTCTCCTCCCAACTCCCTAAATTCTCCTTTCAAGACCTCTTCTCTTTTTCTACCTATGTCATTGGTACCTATATGTACCACAACCTCAGGCTCCTCTCCCTCCGATTTCAGGATATCTTGGACGCGTTCAGACACATCCCGGACCCTGGCACCAGGGAGGCAAACTACCATCCGGGTCTCCTGACTGCGTCCACAGAATCGCCTATCCGACCCCCTAACCATAGAGTCCCCTATTACTATTGCCCTCCTCTTCTTTTCCCTACCCTTCTGGGCAATAGGGCTGGTCTCTGTGCCGGAGGCCCGGCCGCTGTTGCTACCCGCAGGAAGGCTGTCCCCCTCAACAGTACTCAAACTGGAGTACTTATTTTCAAGGTGTACAGCCACTGGGGTACTCACTAGTCCCTGCCTCTGCCCCTTGCCCTTCCTAACCGTGACCCACTTGTCTGCCTCCCGTGGTCTTGGAGTGGCCACCTCCCTATAACTCTTTTCTATGACCTCCTCACTCTCCCTGATCAGACAGAGGTCATCGAGCTGTTGCTCCAGGTTCCTAACACGGTCCCTTAGGAACCCCATCTCTACGCACCTGACACAGATGTGGACGTCTGGAGGGGTATCAGACTCCATGACCTCCCACATCTGACATCCAGAGCAGTAAACTGCCCTGGCCCTCATTCTCCCCCCTTACCCTGGATACAATACAAAGCCTTACCCTGGATACAATACAAAACTGGTGGAGGAAATCAGCAGGGATCTGACTCCCAATCAGCTGCTTTCTCTTTGTCCTCTTCCACCAATCAGCGGCTTCCTCACATAGGAAACTTGAATGGAACGTTGCAGTTTTGGTCCTTCTGCAACGGTCCCTGGGCGTCTGGAAAGCAAAGCCCCGCGCCGTTTATCTACTCACCACCCGGACGCTGCTCCTCCTTCTGCAACGGTCCCTGGGCGTCTGGAAAGCAAAGCCCCGCGCCGTTTAACTACTCACCACCCGGCCGCTGCTCCTCCTTCTGGAACGGTCCCTGGGCTTCCCACGGTCCCCGTAGCCGGGTTTCCCCGCGGTCTTGTATCTTCACGCGGTCCCTGCAGCCGGGCATCCCCGAGCCGGGTTTCCCCGCGGTCCTTGTAGCCGGGATTCGCCGCGACGTCCATAGTCGGTTTTCCCCGAGCCGGGTTTCCCCGCGGAGCCGGGATTTCGACTCCAGAACGCCTCCAGCAGGAACTCTGTAAAAAGCTTCCTGCAAGGAAAAAACAACCTGGAAATAAGTTCACAACTTACCTGCAGGGTTGAACTTACCGCTGGAGGAGCAACACGCCTGCCAGCCAGTCGTTGCGCCATGCGTTAGACAATAATGACGCGCATCCGGGCTGGCGGGCTCTTCACGTAGTCACTCACGTGACTCCGAAGTAAAATCAGGACTGAAGCTGGTCAAAGTGCCATGCGGCATCTCCGGCGTGCAAGTCCTTTGTGATATTTCCACCGGTAAAGCCCGTCCGATTGTCCCGGTCGCTTGGCAGCGTTGGATTTTCGACACCATCCACAGCCTAACGCACCCGTCCATTCACGCCACCTCTGCCTTGGTCGCACCGAAGTTCGTTTGGCACGGGGTAAGGAAGCAGGTTGCTGCATGGGCCCGTTCCTGCATCCCATGCCAGACCTCCACAGTGCAGAGACATGTACACCCGCCGGTCCACGATTTCGCCATCCTGGACGGCAGGTTCCTGCACATCCGTGTAGACCTGGTAGGTCCCTTGTCTTGTTCGCGTGGGGCTACCCACTTACTGACTATCGTAGACAGGTTTACCAGGTGGGCGGTGGCAATCCCGCTGGCGGATACCTCTGCTGATGCATGCGCGAGGGCCATGGTATCCCATTGGATCGCTCATCTCGTGGTCCCCTCACACATTACCACTGATAGGGGGGCCCAGTTCACGTCTTCATTGTGGTGTGGTATGGCAGCTGTACGGAGCGAAGCTGCACCAGACTACCGCTTATCACCTGGAGTCTAACGGGTTGGTCGAACGGTTCCACCGGCACCTTAAGTCGACGTTAAAAGCCAGACTCACCGGCCCTGATTGGGTCGACCAGTTACCTTGGGTCCTCCTTGGCATCAGAACAACGCCTAAGGAGGACCTCAAAGCCTCCTCGGCCGAGTTGGTTTATGGCTTGGTTTTGCAGGTTCCAGGGGATTTCTTGCCTGTCCCTCCGGACCAGAAGGTTAGAAACATAGAAACATAGAAAATAGGTGCAGGAGGAGGCCATTCGGCCCTTCGAGCCAGCACCGCCATTGATTGTGATCATCGCTGATCGTCCCCTATCAATAACCCGTGCCTGCCTTCTCCCCATATCCCTTGACTCCACTAGCCCCCAGAGCTCTATCTAACTCTCTCTTAAAACCATCCAGTGATTTGGCCTCCACTGCTCTCTGTGGCAGGGAATTCCATAAATTCACAACCCTCTGGGTGAAAACGTTTTTTCTCACCTCAGTCTTAAATGACCTCCCCTTTATTCTAAGAATGTGGCCCCTGGTTCTGGAGTCGCCCAACATTGGGAACATTTTTCCTGCATCTAGCTTGTCCAGTCCTTTTATAATTTTATATGTTTCTATAAGATCACCCCTCATCCTTCTAAACTCCAGTGAATACAAGCCTAATATTTCCTCATATGACAGTCCCGCCATCCCAGGGATCAATCTCGTGAACCTACGCTGCACTGCCTCAATCACAAGGATGTCCTTCCTCAAATTAGGAGACCAAAACTGTACACAATACTCCAGATGTGGTCTCACCAGAGCCCTATACAACTGCAGAAGAACCTCTTTACTCCTATACTGAAATCCTCTTGCTATGAAGGCCAACATTCCATTAGCTTTTTTCACTGCCTGCTGTACCTGCATGCCAACTTTCAGTGACCGGTGTACAAGGACACCCAGGTCTCGCTGCACCTCCCCCTTACCTAACCTAACCCCATTGAAATAATAATCTGCCCCCTTGTTTTTGCCGCCAAAGTGGATAACCTCACATTTATCTACATAATACTGCATCTCCCACGCATCTGCCCACTCACTCAACCTGTCCAGGTCACCCTGCAACCTCCTAACATCCTCTTCACAGTTCACGCTGCCACCCACCTTTGTGTCATCCGCAAACTTGTTAGTGTTGCTCCTAATTCCCACTTCCAAATCATTAATATATATGGTAAACAGTTGCGGCCCCAACACCGAGCCTTGCGGCACTCCACTCGCCACTGCCTGCCATTCTGAAAAGGACCCGTTCACTCCTACTCTTTGCTTCCGGTCTGCCAACCAATTTTCTATCCATGTCAACACCCTACCCCCAATACCATTTGCTCTAATTTTAGTCACCAGTCTCCTGTGCGGGACCTTATCAAAGGCTTTCTGAAAGTCTAGATACACTACATCCACTGGCACCCCTTCATCCATTTTACTTGTCACATCCTCAAAAAATTCCAGAAGATTAGTCAAGCATGATTTTCCTTGCATAAGTCCATGTTGACTTGGACTAATCCTTTTACCGCTATCCAAATGCCCCATTATTACCTCTTTAATAATTGACTCCAGCAGCTTTCCCACCACCGAAGTCACTCGTTTTCTCTCACGCTCCTTTCTTGAAAAGTCGGATAACATTAGCTATCCTCCAACCCACAGGAACTGATCCTGAATCTATTGAACATTGGAAAATGATCACCAATGCGTCCACTATTTCTAGAGCCACCTCCCTGAGGACCCTGGGATGCAGACCATCAGGCCCAGGGGATTTATCATCCTTCAGCCCCATTAGCCTACCCAATACTATTTCTCGACTAATGAAAATTTCTTCACGACTCCACAGTGAGCCGTGTCCACGGGAGTGGGTATTCGCTCTGAGCAATAACTCAGACACAGTTGACATTGCAATCCCCTCTCAGTCACACCGTCCCGGAGAGTTGCCTGCCTGTCCCGAGCATTGGGACAACCCTGGGCAAAGTCCCACTGACGGCAGCAACAACATTCTAGTGTGTGCCTGTAGGAGTGAGAGAAAAAGAGGGTTAGTTTCAGCTGTCTGAAAATAAGAAAAATCACAGCAGCGTTAATTCAAAAACATTTCACTGAGAGGATTGATATTCTTCACATATTCTTGAACAACGATCATCAGTTGGGAACTTGTAACATGATGAGAATCAGGTCAACACCACTTAACACACGGAGTTATAAAACCTGAATTGTTCTGCTCACTTACCAGGGACTCCAACGGCAGCAATGATCACGTACAAGATTTTCTCCACACTGGCATATCTTTCCCACAAGTCGCGATGCATCTTCTGCGCCCAGCGACGTGTCCCCATGAGCTACCGGTAATGTCTCGGAATGAAATGCTGGGGCAGAACATTCCCGGAGATTTTATACCATTTTCCGTCTCCACTGGGACAGTGAAGTTTCAACAGAGTTTACAAATAGAGATTTTGAAATGATTCGCAAACAGATGACATCAGCCGAGTGAAAGCCCAACTGAGACAGGTTGTGATTTAATCAGGGAATTGATTGGGAAACTCCAAAGACTGGGAATCGTGGCGATAGACACTGAGGGATGGAAATTGGGAGCGGCGGCATTGTTCCAGCAAAGGGGATATTGTTTCAAACTCCATCAGATCCAACTCTCCATCCACCTCATGTTATTTGTCTGATTTCCTTCAATCCGTTTCGCTCAACAAGGCAATGCCAAATTCCAGGGACCCTCTCAGGGCTTCTGGTGCCCAGTTTAAAGGTGGACTGGACTGGGCGACATTTGTCCACAGGTTGAGGAATTAGCTCCACAGATCACCTCGGACTAAAATGACCCCCCCCCCACCTCCACTCTGCTTCACCACTCAATGTGAGGGAGAGAGACGTGGGAGAGGGAGACTGGGGTGAGACGGGCGAGAGGGAGGGAGAGAGAGAGGGGCGAAGAGAGAGGGGAGGGAGAGAGGAGGAGAGGTGGGGGAAAGAGGGAGATAGAGAGAGGGAGAGAGAGAGGGGAGAGAGAGGGAGACCGGGTGGAGAGAGAGACGATACGAGTGAGAGAGATGGGGAGAGAGAGATGGGAGAGAGCGAGGAGGGGGAGAGGGAGAGGGGAGAGAGAGTGGGGAGAGGGGAGGGGGGAGAGGGTGATGGGGAGAAAGAGAGACAAGAAGAGAGAGAGACAAGGAGAGAGAGAGAGACGGGGAGATAGAGAGGAGGGGAGGGAGAGGGGGAGAAAGAGAGGCGAGAGATAGAGGGAGAGAGAGAGAGGGGGAGAGAGTGATGGGGAGAGAGTGGAAAGAGATAGGGGAGAGAGTGATGGGGAGAGAGTGGGGGAGGGGGTGGGGGTGAGAGAGAGTGGGGGGAGAGAGGGGGGAAGAGAGGGAAGGGGAAAGACGGGGAGGAAGACTGCGGATAGAGACGGGGAGAGAGCGAGAAGGGGAGAGGTGAGAGAGAGAGAGAGTGGAGAGAGAGAGGGGGGGGGGAAGAGGGTGATGGGGAGAAAGAATGACAAGAAGAGAGAGAGACGAGGAGAGAGATACAGGGAGATAGAGAGAAGAGGAGACGGAAGGGGGGGCAAAAGAGAGGGGGAGACAGAGAGAGATAGAGAGAGATACAGAGAGAGATAGAGAGTGACGGGAGAGGGAGAGTTGGAGAAAGATTGAGAGGGAGGGAGAGAGGGGGAGTGAGAGAGGAGAGAGAGAGAGAGTGCGAGAGGGAGAGGAGAGAGATGGAGAGAGGGGAGAGAGAGTGAAGGGAGAGAGAGAGAGGGGGGAGAGAGAGAGGGGGGAAAGAGAGGGGGAGAGAGAGATGGGGGAGTAGGAGGGGAGAGAGAGGGGGAGAGAGAGATGAGAGGTGGAGAGAGATAGGCGGAGAGAGAGAAGGGAAAAAAGGGAGAGGGGAGAGAGGGAGAGGGGTAGAGGGGAGAGAGAGTATGGGGGAGAGAGAGGAGGAATGAGAGAGAAGTGGGGGAGAGAGAGGGGAGAGAGAGACGGGGAGTAAGGGGGAGAAAACAGGGGAGAGTGAGAGTGGGAGA